>JAHQIW010004681.1:0-42115 GCA_019055375.1 Parelaphostrongylus tenuis
GTTGAATTTTTCACAAGATAATAATGAATAAATTTGGCTGGCTGGACTGTAGGCAACCAATATTTTTTTTTAGATATTTTGAATGCTTATTACGAGGTTTTTTAAAACAGTCGATTCAATGGATTAATCCGAATGTCATTTATTATTGCTTTTATGGATCAGTATATAGATGACTAAACAGACAAGATTTTCCAAAAACGACCATCTACTGATCTTGGCATGCTTCAGTAGTAATTCTCATTTTCCTCTAAAGCCAGCTACGAGTTTTTACAATACCATTTATTGCAACTACTGTAGTTTCGACTATTTCGCATTGCTCAGAACTTGGAAAAATATTGGTTGTCTACAGTCCAGCCAGCCAAATTTATCCATTATTATCTTCTGAAAAATTAAACAGACCCACATTTCAGTCGAATCAGGCACAAAATTAACTTTCAGATAGTCGTTGTTCTTTGTAAGTCTTGCTCGAGGAAGGTAGTTAGGAAGAGATCACATGGACTCATTATAAACCTCACTCATCGAAACAACTATCTTATAAACTTATTCATATCATTCATTATTGAACAGAAGGTCGGAATTCATTGCGAACTACAAGATTGTGGTGATTGTGTGCTGCAATCGCATGGTCGATCGCGCCGACTAACGCGTGAGCGATAGACGCGGCGCCTTTCGTATCAACAGCCGGCGTTAAAGAGTTATTGCCTATCTTATGGTAGCTTCGGCTAATTTTATAATAGTTTACAATCCAGGTAATTCGACACTTATACCGAATCTAGCGCCCAGTCAAAGGCATTTCTATAGCCTTTAGCAGTAAAAAATCTCTGTATGCTGCGTGCTCTTCTCAACAAGATATAGTTCGGTCGTTTGTACGAACTTGCGTCGTAGGCTCACAAACTCCCAATTTGTTCGAGCCAAGCAAAGTGATGCCACAGCATATGAAAGCTGATGGAGAATATAGTCACACGAAGAAGAATTGAAAGTCATCGTTGAAGAAAACTTCACATATTATGTAACATGGCTATAATGTACACTCTGCTGTTCGACTGATCAGCTTTAAAAATAGGACAGTGAGTTGTTTTGACCACAGAAAAATAATTCTTTGATGAGAATTCTCATTACGATTTTCACTTTCTAGCCAATGAGTCAATGCCTGGAAGATTAACCATGACGACTGACGAAAGTCATCTTTTTTGGCTATCAGAGACTTTCTTCTCTAGAAAAAATAAAAACAAATGGTGAAAAAAAATCAATTTATGTGCAGTGCTAATACTCAAAAATCCCATACGCGATTCGCAGAACTCTTTCACATTACTGTTTCATATCTTACTTTACTTTCCATCGTGTAAATTGGATATGATTGTGTATTCTCTGACTATTGAATTCCGTGTTGCTTAGAGAAAGAGAAAGGCTTTGGAAATATTCGTTTACAGATTGCGAAGTTTTGTTGATTCGGTAAAGATGAGAATGATACTGCTCATTTTTATTGCTACCTTATCACGTAAGATTTAGCACTGGGATTCCTTGAGATTCTCTCGTAATTCCTGTGAGACGGTGCTCCATTCGATTGCACCAGTAAGTATCTGTCATTCACTTGGCCACAAGCATACACATGTATGTTGTTTCTGTTGCTTCTAGCTTGGTAACCTGAAACAACAATTATGACCTTATATTTCAACATTTTTGTTACCGTAATTCAACATGAATGTACGAAGCACTAGCTTATGTTGGAAAAGTTGCTTGTGTCACAGTAACTCCATCGTTCTTTTTTTAGTTGGTTAGCTCAGCAATTTTTTGAAGATTTAAGGTTTACGATTAATATCACGAAGTGGTCGGATGTATGCAGAGTGTCAGAGATGTTTACAATGGGCGCAATTTCATTGCTACGGTCGCAAATTGAAGGCTCACCAAATTTTCTAGCATTTCATGCTTAGCAAATCGTATCAGACTCGTCTGAGAAGATGGAAGTATTGACACAATGCATCGGTAAACCGTGGTAAATCATTCTACAACAACTAATGCATTCAATAATCTCTACTGATGCTTAATGAAGTTGAGACCGTGGCAGATCCCTCAGAGCATTGATTAACATCAAAAGCGCTGTACCTTCACATTTCATAATTGCATATGATCGATGAAACAGTTTCAGCTGGATTGCTGCAGGTGGCGACAATGCGGATGCATTCATTCTATGTGCAGCGATTCTTCATTTTTGACAATTTTGTGATCACTGTGTTCACAGAACTTTCCAAGTCTGTGAACGTTCCAAGCAATTTTCAACTACGTAAACAATATAAATGCTACCTGTTAGAAGATACTCTTTTCCGACTTCCATCTTGAGACCACACAATTCTTCAGAGGACGTGTATACAATAGAAGGGAGCGTAGAGAAATCATTAGGCTTCTAAACATAATTTTGATGATCGCAGTTCTCCATTTTAGCAACAATGCTTTTCAGTAGAGATTTTTAAGACCTCTCTTGAAACGAAGAAGTATCACTCCACGACAAGTGAAATACTAATACTTATATTCATGATATCCTTATAATAGTAAGAGTGAACCGAATGGCATGTACTACTGATGAGGCTTTTGAGAAAACTGCGACGTATGTCTCACGCTAAAAGTGCCATACTGCACTTATAAAGAGCTTAAAACATTCTCTCAGTCTTTATGTTTGGCCTTTCGGACACAAGCAAAAATCTTCCAATACCTTGTAGACTTCGATATGATCGAGGCCGTAGACCGAGACCTGCGTTTAGAAATTGTTTCCTTGTTTACGAAGAGAAGTAACTTTCACATGAGATACTAAAAACACGATCGGTAAGTGAATATCAGATTTGACAGAAACATCCTTTTCTATAAAATCAACAGCACGCCCGATTAGCAGGTGATAAGACTTTATGAATAAATTAGGTTTATCGAAGCTAGTTACACTAGCTGTTTAGTTATGTCTATGCTGTATTATGCCATAACATACCCGTTTATCACAGGAAAAGGAAAGTTTATTATGACCATATATTGGCAAAAGATTCTATCAATTAATGAACATCTCGTATATTGTCGCTTACATCTTGACAGTTATGATGAATCTGATATTTCATACCTGAATCGGCAGCACAAAAGGCGACCTCGGCAGACGGAGGAAAGCAGGAGCAAGCGATTGCGCTTGAAACAAGAGCCAGAAGACATACGATCATCATCATCTCTCACTATTGTTATGATCCAGTCTCACCTCTTATGCATACTTTTCAAGTGATGTCACTAATAAATGTTAAATAACCTCGTGGATAATGCAAAGTACCCAGCCACATCCCACATCGACCACTGTAGTTGTAGGCAGGAATTTCCTAGAAATCAATATTGTTTTACAACACGGCATTTGTTCAACATGGACGGTTTGTAGATATTCAAAACCTCTTAAGTGATGATAAAGAAGTCAGAGTCATCTCAGTCAACCCAACACAAATGTTCTTCACCGTAACAGTCTCGTTTAGAAGTGCAAATTCTGATGATCTACGAGATTCATAAGTGCATACGTAGCGAAGTTGTCGAAGGTAGCCTAATACATGCAATTTAATGGCCGGTCCTGCAATCCCGCCACTCAGTTACTTCAGGCCTCACATTCCCTCTGGAAACGGCAGCAATCAGATTTGTTTATGAGGCAGTAACACTGACTTTTTTATATTGATCGACCATAGTAAACTTACTGTACATAGGAACACAGCAACTTGTTGATCAGTGCCAAGATTGATTATATAACAAGCTTTCAGAAACCGTTGTTAAATATTTATGTCTCACGAGTATTCAAAGTGATTTTCAACAATTATTTCCTTTTTTTGGTAAACAAATCGCCTGTCCTTGTGAGGACACTCACCAGTTTTTGACAAGATCTACAACTATTGATATTACAATTGAAGACGAAAATAAAACTATGAAGAATACCAATAGAAAAATTACTACATAGTAATCCAAAATATCGATAAACTTTTTCCTAAGACATTAGGAGAACCGTAATAACAGAGTCCCACGCAAAGAGCATCTAATTAGTGTGTAGGAGCTTAGTCAGTGATTTGTTCTACTTTATTTCCACTTAAAAGTGTTTTCCCATCACACTCAAATGTTGTGGTATCAACTTGCCGAAAGCAAAGATACACAGGTCTTGAGGAAGTGCGATGCGTGTTCGAGCTACCGATCAAATTTGTGTGTACTGCCGTGCATTTTTAGCCACTGTGCCACGCAAACTACTCACACTTCATCATTTTGTATTTTATTCCTCGAAAATGTCATGGTTATACGAAGATAAATCTCTTGAATAATTCTAGCAGTTTGATACATGTAAATGATAACCAATTCTGATAGATTATGTGAATTTTGTATGGATTAAAAGTTGTGGCTTTGCAACGACTATCGATCACTTCTTTAAACATGGTAGAAAATTTATTCCACTAAAAATTATTCATTGAATACAGAATAATCAGGCAGACATTCAATATACACTTTACATTTCATTAAATCATGGTCATCTAATCTTGGCATGTATGTTCAATACCTTGTAAGGTTATTAGGATTATGAGAGATTAATTGGGAAATTCATTTGAGTTACATTTTAGAGCGTTTGCTTTCTTCCGAGTGGTACGAGTTGAAAACCGCAACCATGCATTATCGCAACAGAGCAGAGAGGCTGCCTTAATAGGTCGATCATGTGGAATGAAGTACCGTTTGATGGAATGTGCTCATACTTATTTTTTATGTTCTACAATTTCCAAACCACTTTTCGAAATATCCGCTAGAGATAAAGTACATATTTACTTCATTTTAATGTCAGAGTTACGTATAACATCGTACATAATTATGACAATCACGTGAATCACGCTCTCGTCCATATTTCAGGTACTAGTAGTATCCGTGCAGCAGGCGACTTATTACTCGGCGTCGATTTCTTCATAGAGGAGTATGGCCTCTAGCGACCGGCTGAACCGAGGAAGTTTGCTACTAAGAGCCTTAGGCGTCTGTCTAGCACGTAGTATCATATATGCATTTTTAAGTACTTTGTATTGGCAGCGCATAAGCAGCCGTCTTGCCGGATCCAGTCTGGGCACAAGCGTATCCATGCTCACAATGTTATCTTCAGCGTGTGCGCCCCAGTACTCCCAGCATTCAATAGATTCTTCCGCCTTAGCCTGGCTTTCGCGTTGATTAGACTATACAATGTTCTAGCTATTGTTCGGCCACCTTTATAATCCATATTTTGAAATCTGAAAGAAACGAGAGCGTTAATAAAGCATACCCCGCTAACTCGATTAAATGGAAATCATTTCTGTTTGGCACTGCTTTTTCACTTGTTCAACGATCAACCCTTTAGCAGTCTAAATTCTTTCTATTTTGACTGCCACTTGCAGTGGTGTGCAAGAACGTTTGCGTCAGCCGGGATTCAAACCCAGATCTCACTCTTTCCGGGAGCGTATGCTAACCGATGCACTACCGACGCTCGTTTTTGCACAGCACTCTTATTTATGTTATAACGCGTTGTCTGCCAACAGCCAACCGTCGACGATCTGGCGGGGCAGCCGCTATCGGCATTGAACCCACTTGTGTTGGCGGACATTGGATATCGATAATCAGTCTAAAATCTTTCTATTTTGACTGCCACTTGCAGTGGTATGATGTTATAGTATATCCAATATGTGGAGTGCTATGCAAAAACGAGACTCGGTAGTGCAACGGTTAGCAACGCTCCCTGAAAGAGTGAAATCTGAGTTCGAATCTCGGCTGACGCAAACGTTTTTGCACACCACTCTACATGTTGGGTATATCAACCCTTTCTTAAGCATTCGAGTGCAAAAACTGCTTTCGAAATATTGAACCGGAAGCGAAGTTGTCCCCAGCAACTTCATGGCCTCCAAAGGCCGTTGTCTTCTCACTCGAATTACTTCACTATTTAGGATTGTCCCTGTGCTGATATTACAGAGCACTAGAAAAATGATGTAGCGGTGTGGAACCTGTACCAATGACTGTTTGATGCTGAATGTTTACTTGCCGCGTTCAATACAAAAGGAAGCTGATATAATTAATTAATTTGGTTTTTCATCGCTTTGATAGCATGTTTTGAATAATATCGTCGCTCACAATTACTACCATCGCCACATTTTTATATTGACATATCTCTCTACGATTTTGTATGCAACTCGAACAACAACACAAAATAACCGAGGTAGTTTTTCCCTATTGGACATTTCGGAATATGGTAGAGAGGCTGTGAAGCAGTGATAAAAGGAGAAACGATTTGTTATCGGTGATAAAAGTTCATCGAGCGATACTTCCCTGCGCAAGATTCAACTTGCTCTGACAACAGGCCTCCGCGACACGATAACGACGGCTGTGCACAACTGGTTCTGATAATCTCACTCTCAAGAAGACGAGGCCTCAAAATATCAGCCGTATGAATAATGTAATAACCCCGTCCTGGTTTGATCTTACACTGTAAGATAATTGATGCATAGACTAAATGACTGTAAGTTTCAGATAGCAGGAAGTAAATATTGAGCGATTACATGGATACGTTAAATATATTGAATAAATTTTGATAGAATAAATTTTCTGCCATGTTTATGCATGTGATCGATGACCCCCCTGCTAAATACAAAGCGTTTGTATGGAATTTCGCATTCAGAGTAGAACTAATCATTATTTTCTAGCAAAACAATCGGAATAATTTCATAGTGTAACACTCAGACGACTGCCGCATATACCAACAAAGTATTTTGAATTGGTGAAGTGCCATGAATGCGATGCTACATGTCCACAGACTACATCTTTAAGATTTCATCAAGTTGACACTACAACACATGAATGTGGTCAAGCATCGTGAAAGAGAAAATTAGATAGCACTGTTCGTCGGGTTTTTCCATGTTTTTTGAGATGGCATCTCATCGACCGCGTTTTGAGAAGTATGTAATCACTAATCACTATCATCAAATCGCAGTTCTTTTATAGAAATCTTTCATGACATTTTTTGTCTCTTCTTCAAGTGAATGAGAATATTTTGACGTTAGAAGGTTTGTTTCGTAGAAAAAAATTGCAAAAAATGCTAGTTCAGATTAAATTCACGCACTACTCGACTTGGAAATGCCTACTGACGGTTTTGACAGCTTCTTTACGTTATTTTTTTTTGAATATTTCCTAAAAATAAATAAAAAAATACTGAACAAACATACACAACAATATCCTGCGTTCTTAAATACACTGAAGTACCTTAACCTACTAATGTTAAAAATCAATGTTGTATTGCTCAGATAAATTCTACTGCAATCTGTCACTCTCGAATGGATGGCGGGCTGAGTGCGACTGAGGCACAAAGTAGATTAGAAGGCAATGGTCTACTTTCAGTAGGGCATCTGTAACAATTTCGCTGCCTATGCTCTTATAAGACTCACAAACCAGCGTTATTTTACAGGTCGTAGAGAGCTGCTCTACGAAGAACATTTCCTGGATTGTTGTCTAAAATGTCTACTCTCGACTCAGCATCTTACACTCTGCCTTGCAACAGTGGAATATTGATAAACTGACTACACCAAGTGGCACTGAGATTAGTCTTAAAAACGAAATATTTTTCGAGAAATAAATATACTATCTGTGCTGGAAATTTGATTTCAACGTCATCACCTGTAGCGGCTGATGTGTTATGTGGTCGGCCACCGTCCATTACAATTGAATTCCTCATAATGTAAGCATCTTCATCATGAAAGTGTACAAATGAGGTAAAATCACCACATAATTCCACTCAAAGTCACACATTCATATTTTCTTCATGGTAAAAGCAATATTTCAGTGAGAAATGATGATTGTCGTGTGCCTTTTGGCCCCTGTTGCGATATCAATCGCTTGTCGATGTTCTCCGAAGTCGCACGATTTGCGCTTTGTGCTGCGCATTCAGGGAAGAGATTTCGAAATCTTGATAACTGCCCAAGTATAAGCATAGTAAAGTGAGATTTCGCATTTGTCCTGCTATAATCGAATGCTATAATTTACGATTTACGAGTAAGTCACACAAAGCAATATGGACAAAACGAAAGCATCGATAACTACCTTTGAACAACTAACTTAACTTGGGCACAATTATTCAACAAGGGTTCCTAAGAGTTGTCGTTGACTTTGTTCTTAATAGATTTGCTGTTTAGTTGGGCGAACCCTCCCAGTGTCTCATATGAAAATATTATCTGGCCTAAAACTATGGGACAGGTTCTTCCACGCCTTCAACATCTGGGAGTTTACATGGTATCAGCAGATCAATCATTCCGCAAAAAATATCAGCATATAGAATTGTAAGCATTAGAAATTCATTTAGAACTCTTTTGAATATCTTCCACTTCCTTCTTTTGCATACACACCTGGTGTAGAGCCATGTGGACCTGAGATGAGAACTGGAAGATAATACCTTCTGACATGTGGTGTATATCGTTTATGTGCATGAATTCATTACACACGCTTGCATATCATGTTGTGAACGAATTGAGCGATAATTCATCAGAAGCAGACTGTTTTGTGAGCGTCTGATTGAAAGCAGATCCATGGCCAACTGCTCTGCTATAGTAATCTCGCGACTATCAGCGAAATGTAATTTCTGATAATTTTTGTATTTCTGATTTTAGATATTTCTTGCGGATAGAGATATAGAGAACATCATAACAATGCGAAATGCTTTAAATTACTATTAAATGCGAGTATTAGTAAATAGAATAGCTGTCAGCTCAACTGGGTTTATAAAGCAAAATCGCATACCCGACCAAACCTGTCAAAGGTTGGTGGCTGACAGCTCACATTGCGATGTTGAAGAATGAGTGGTCAGGCAAACGTGCCTCTGTGATATAGTGGTAGAGAACGGATCCCCGGATAGGATGAAACGCGGGTTCAATTCCCGCCTGAGGCCGCGTTTTTGCTCACCACTCAATTCTCTTAGTTATATAGAAAATATCATAACAATGCAAAATGCATTGAAATACTATTAATTCCGAGTAATTTCGAGAGAAAAAAGGATAGCACTTTTGGCGCTGATCGATGTTTGAAGAAATCGCCAAGATGTCATTTTCATCAAACCATCGCCAGACATATAGAATACATTGCTGACTTGTAGAATGATACTCCGCTGTACAGCAATGTGTTGTCGACGCTGCGGTTCCATCACACAAGTCCGGTACCCATTTGCTTAGATCGAAGAAATAAAAAATTTGTTCAACGAAACGCATTGAAACATAGGCCTATCTCTGCTGAAAACGACGAACATGAACACAATCAGCATCTTCTAGCAAAAAGCTTAATACGCTTTGATGACGTTTGTTTAATAACTGAATGTCATGGATGTAGGATATGCTACACAACAGCATTTTCATTCACTACTCTATTATAAAAATCAAATTGAAGTGTGAAAAATGACTTGTGAGATCGATCACTTAAGCGTATGTGTTGATTCAGGATATCTAAGAGGACGCTCCCTGTTTCTACATGGCTGTAGTCGAGTGACTGACCGATCCGAAATCAGAAGTCGAATGGCACACGGTCTCACAGGAATTATCAACGAATCTTACGAAAATGCAGGCCGAACTCTATGAGTGAGTATAATAATAAGCAGTTTTATTTCACTTCCATCGCAGCAACAATTTCTCACATCATAAAAAAGTTTTTTTTCAAACAACTCATATCCGAACATAAATAATGTGGCAAGCATATTACAAAATAGATTGGTTCGAGCGAAATAATGTAATGAATTTGTGAAATTTTTTTCTTTTCTACATGTTGTATATTCAGCTGGGTACTTCCCATGTTTCCCAGAATTTCGTAGGCGTTTGATAGTAATTGCTTCACTATTAGGTGTACAAATTCTCTTCGCCGTTTTTTGCTGGAATAATATCAAAAAAATATGCAATTTCTTTTTTTTCTTATTCGAAAATGCTTTAAAAATGGTATATATTTAAATGTTTTTATATACAGAGTTTTATAGAGGGTGGTTTTTTGGGGCTTTGAAGATGACCTTTGTATTCAAAAAAGGCCATTTTTCGAATTCGTTAATGTGTAATTTGAGTTGGTAATTTAAAGTGGCAGTTCAACGATGCGATGTCATGGAGTAGGGCACGTAAGGTGAAATTTTGTAGAACCTCACATTTCAGCTCTTTTATGACGCTTTCGATCAGTTTTCCAACATGCAGTTGAGTGTTATCATGCAGTAGCATTGCAAAATTTGCGCCGTTTCAGTTCATAATAAAATTCTCAGAATGAAATTGCGCGGCCTTAGCATTGTTAAACTGCGCATCTTCTTGCGAACATTTTGATACACAATTAGCCTGTACTTGATTTAAGTTGGAGCTCGTTTCAAGCTCCAGTAATCTTGTACGCCGCTTCAATAGCACTTTCCCCTACGCGTGCAATAGTGCATGAGAGACAAGCGCATTTGTACTCACAACAGCTCGATCTTGAAACAAGTATGTTGTGAACTCAAATGTTCTTCTGAATTTCGCATATGAAGGTTACTGTAGTTAAGCAATTCTAGTTGCATCTGTTTAAAATCTGCAAAGTAGAATTTCTGCATATAGCGTTTCTAAGGTGCAAAAGTCGTCATCTCCAAAGTAATATGAAAACACCACATATGATATTTTGCATATAAAAGCAGCTTCTTCAGTGTTGGAAGGCAACAAATAAGAAACTAATTCCTTTCCCTGGACAGGAACTGCCATAGGAATTTCAGTGAGCATTCGAGAGTCAAAATTTCTGTTAGCGCGGCACGTGGTCCGTTTTGAAATAGCACTTCTGTAACGATGCAGAATTCAAAATGAAATAAAATTCTATATTGACTGCACAATTTAGCCAATACTAAACTTTGCGGACGAAAAGCACATAAACGTGAAGTGAAAATCTTCTTTTATTAGAATCATACGTTTTATCCGAAATTCTTTCTAATCGGAGTAAAAATTCCTATTTGAATAACAAAAATTGCACTTGCGTGGGCAGCGCATCGGCGCCATGAAACGATGGCCGGCCATGTTCTGATCACCGCATAATTCCGTGAACCCCAAAAAACACATCCTCACGCATGTGAATCAATATTATCTTCTTTACTGCACAGCAGCCACGGACCTCCCTCTTTGAGGGATCCCGCCCGGTTAGTCGCGAGGGCACGTGGCGCGTCCCCAGGTGGTGGATAGGGGAATAAAACGCGAACCAAAAGCGACCGTGTGCTTCCCAGAGACGCAGGTGGATTCAGGGGACGATCTCCCTGCTTCTGCAGCGCCGACTTGACAAAAACTCTATTTCTACGAGTCAAGTCGGCCAAAAGCCTGCAATCAAGCGGCTGGGAAGTACATGGGAGGCGGTTAGGAGTCACCTCCAACAAATAAGCTCCTCCCGCTCCTCCGAGAGAGACTGGCAAGCTACTCGTGAGTACCCGATACGGCGCCAGGTAGGACGAGTACGGAGAGGCTGCTAAAATCTCAAGGCCGAACTAGGCTACCAAGATCGAAATGGACTAAAATGAGATCTGTACCTACAACGCAAGAACCCTTGCTCAACAATCCGCTGTAGAAGATCTATTGATTCAAGCAAGAAGAATAAGGTACGACGTCATTGGCCTGGCTGAGACGAGAAGGTGCCATCCTTTTCACGCTGTCTATGACACCGGAGAAGAACTGTTCCTTGGACCATGCGATCGCAGAGGTGTCGGCAGCGTTGGCGTCCTCGTCAAATCGAATTTAACCGTGAGCATTGACTCGTTCGAACAACTAACAACGCGTATCGGACGATTACGGTTGAAACGACGTGGTTCTATGCCGCGACCATCTTCGTTGCTTACGCACCAACATCAAGCTATGACGAAGACGAAGTCGAAGCGTTCTATATGGACCTCGAAAATTCTTCAGAGATAGATCATACATTCTTCAAGGTCATTGTCGGAGATTTTGACGCAAAAATTGGACCTAGAAGAACGTCTGAAGAACGTCACATAGGGTCCCACGGACTAGAATGGAATGAACAGGGTGAGAGGCTATCTGAGTTTATCATGACGACCCAAACCATCCATGGTAACTCGCAATTCCAAAAGCCTCTTTCTCAGCGATGGACGTGGGAGTCTCCCAATGGAGAGTACCATAACGAAATAGACCATATCTTTGTAAATCGAAGATTTTGCCTGACCGATGTCGCTGTCGTTCCTAAATTCTAACACGGAATCAGACCATCGCCTCCTTCGCTCAATGTTCCATTTTCGCGAAAAGGAGAGAAAGCCGCTAAATTCAAACACCGAAGTCCCAGAACTACCATAAACTGGGATGTATTCAAATCATTAGTCGGCTCTTGGGAAGATACCGTTGTCGACAACATCAACGAAGAATATGGTGGCTAATGGGCTCGTTGAATATCTTCACGTTGGCGCTAAAAAGCCGAGAGTCCTAAGGTCACGAAGAGACGCTCGTCTCCGCAGACACTCGAGCTGATACGTCAACATGGAATCGCACGAGCTGCAGGCAACCGATACCTTACGTCCGAACTTGCGAAACGATGCAGAGGAGCGATAAAAGAAGACCTTAAAGAGAGAAGAGCAGCAGTTATGGCAGAAGCTGCAGAAGCTGGGAAGAGCATTCGCAAAGCCCAGCGAGGCTTCGCCAACTATAAGACCAAGATGATTGCACTCCGATGCCTGACGGGACACTTACAGCTTCCAGAAGGGCTATGGAGAAAATCATCCAACAATACTACTCGGATCTCTTCGTCTTTCCATGTCCTCTTACCGTTATATAAATTGAAAGAGGACGAATATGTCGTTCCACCGGTCCTTCCTTCCGAAATCCGACATGCTATATCGTCGGTGAAAAACAGAACAACACCCGGTCCAGACAGGATTAGACCAGAACACCTGAAGAACCTGCCGCCAGTTCTCATCAACACCCTGGCTCGGCTCTTCACTCGCTACCTGTCAGAATGCATGGTCCCTATTCAATGGAAAACCAGCAAGACCGTATTGTTGTTCAAAAAGGGAGACCTTCACGACATAGGCAATTATCGCCCAATCTGCTTGCTGTCCGTTGTCTATAAACTCTTTACTCGAGTCATCCTGAACAGGATTGACAGAACACTGGACGAAGGACAGCCATGCGAACAAGCAGGGTTCCGAAAAGGATTTAGTACCATAGACCACATCCACACGATCACAAGACTCATTGAAGTTTCGCGAGAGTACAAACAACCACTCTGTCTCACTTTTATCGATCTGAAGAAAGCCTTTGATTCAGTGGAAACAGAAGCGGTTATAGAGGCTCTGGTAACCAGGGCGTCCCTACTCGGTACATAATGATCCTTCGTGAGCTTTATAAAGATTTCACGACCAGAATATCTCCATTATACAACAATATCACCATTGACGTAAGAAGAGGGGTTCGACAAGGCGATACAATATCGCCAAAACTATTCACTGCCACCCTACAAAACGTCATGCGAACATTAGAATGGGCGAAATGGGAGTGAAAATTGACGGTCGACAATTAAACCATCTTCGCTTTGCTGACGATATCGTTCTCATAACACCAAACATCAGCCAAGCGGAACGAATGTTGACTGATTTCGATAACGCCTTGGAAAGATCGGTCTTCAACTGAATCTAACGAAAACAATGTTCATGAGGAACGGATGGGTTTCTAATGCCCCATTCACGCTCAACGGAACGACAATTTCCGAATGCTCCAGTTACATCTATCTAGGTCGTGAAATCAACATGATGAACGACCTAGCCCCAGAGTTGAGCAGGAGGAAACGAGCGGCTTGGGGAACGTTTAAGAGCATCGAAGATGTAGTGAAGAGGACAAAGAACATCCGACTCCGTGCCCACCTTTTCGACTCGACAATTATCCCTGCCCTAACGTATGCAGCAGAAACCTGGTCGCTACGCAAGCAGGATGAAAGATCACTTGCAGTTATCGAACGCGCAGTCGAAAGGTCGATGCTAGGAGTATCTCGTATTTCGCAAATGAGACAAAGGATCCGAAGTTCCGACCTACGTCAACGATCGAAAATCAGAGACGCCGTTCTACACGCCAGGATATCGAAAATAAGGTGGGCCGGACACGTGATGCGCTTTCATCGACAACCGATGGACGAGAGCCGTTACCGACTGGATTCCTCGGGACGTCAAGCGCTCTAAAGGAAGACCACTGACCCGTTGGTCCGATTTCTTCACGAAAGCGATGGAAGAAAGATATGATGCTCAGCGAATTCCTAGAGCGAGGAGGACCCACTGGGCTACTCTTGCACGCGATAGGGAAAAATGGAAGAGTTGCTGGTACCCGCTCGAGTCACTCGACGATCAACGGGACGACAGGTGACAGGTGACAGGTGACTGCACAGCAGTGAAATGTTCATGCCAGAAAATAAGCACAGCATTGGAATCGCTAGATCTTACGCTGTCGAGTGATCATAAATAGTCTACTAAGGGAACTCTGTGTTGCGTGAAATATGTCCGTGTGATATACGAAGATTTCTCTCGCAACGTATTTATTAAAAATTTTTTAAACAACCGCCATATACCACGCTAGTCAAGGATTTGAGCTTTTGAATGATTTCCAATTTTCTAATGAAATTTCTTGTCCTTCAAATGTGATCGCAACCTTATTTGTCGCCATTTAACACGAAGAACTGAAAATAGGTTTTTCTGATTGAGAGGGAACAATGGAAAATCAATCTCATTTGCTGAAGAATTTATTATGGAAGTGTTAGTAACCATTTAATATCTGCAACTCGAGGCTGCAGCCCCAAGTCACCAGTTTTCTGAGATACCCCTTAGAAGATTATAAAAATCAGAATAAAGTTATGTTTCAAAAAACAACGTTTTTTTCTCCCATCTCACTTATTTTTCGTAGAACGAAACTCTTTCCTTGGCGTGATATACTAAAATCATAGCGCAAGTTCCAAAGACCTTCAAAATTGTTTGCTATCCGAAAAGCTCCATTGATCTTGTGATCTCCTGTGGCTAGTAATCACCTGATAGGGTAATGTTTTCTAATTCTATCAATGTGCTTATCCGGAAATACGGTTTAGCAGAAAAAATGAGGTCACGTTTCCCATTTTTGGTAACGTTGTTTGCAGGCTATTCGACAAGCGAAGGCCGTGGCAGGGGGCGTGGCAGAGGCGGGGCAAGGCTGGCGGCCGATATTTCTTATTCAATTGGGAATTTCCCTCCAATTCGAAAGAAACTCCAGGTAAAAACGAATAGCTAAGATACTACGAAATTTTCTCTACACACTGATGCGTTTATCGGCTTTTAGCAAATTATACGCTTGATAGAAATGGAGGCAAAATCCAAGTGTGGAACATAATTTTTGATCTGGAAGTTGCAACGTTATAAAACTGTATTTTGGGAGACCGGCGATCTGTGGCGTTATCTCCGAGTCTCAGCCTCCAAACAGTTGCCAGCACTCCTATAAAAATTATTCTCCAACGAAGGATTGGTATTTCATTTGTTCTCTTCTAATCAGAAAGAAACCTAAAATGCGTACAAATAAATAGCTTTTTTG
This sequence comes from Parelaphostrongylus tenuis, assembly GCA_019055375.1. Lineage (NCBI taxonomy): Eukaryota > Metazoa > Nematoda > Chromadorea > Rhabditida > Metastrongylidae > Parelaphostrongylus > Parelaphostrongylus tenuis. The sequence goes on from JAHQIW010004681.1 coordinate 15,543, forward strand.
ACACACTTCCACAAGGGAAACAGAAAATACACATCTTTTCTCTATCATTACACTGGCATGAAATCGATGGAGCAATATTTTTACACCTAATATGATCTGTATTCTTCATTGCCAGGCTTATAGGAGGTTGCTACAAAAAATGACTTAATTAACACTTTGACGTCTTCCCCTTCTTGGGGACGCGATAGTTCGACTCTACTGTCCACAGCCATTGGGCCTATAGTTGTGGATCTTCGTAGTTGCAGGACTTAGAAAGTGAGAGTCAAGCGTTCTAAACAATAATTAGGAAACTGATATCTCTTACCTGAAGCGCTCCACATGAGACGACCTCCGCCGACACAGGAAAACAAGAGCAGATGTGGTTGTGGTGGAAAACATGGGCCAGAAGACAAGCTATTATCATCATTGCCCACTAAGATGTTACATTTACGGGTAGCAAAAATTGTGAAGGCGAAGTTGCGAGGGCAATTTGCTTCCTTTGATTTGATTTCGCTTCTTCTAACTAACGTAGATCGTTGGTAAAAGATCGTTAATAATGCTGCTATTCATCTTGAAAGTTAATAATTGTTGTTTTCAATCGAATTTATGCATAAAGAAACTTCAATTTTTCACCGAGTGTTGATGGACTTTTATCTCAACTCAATATTAAAACAGCAACTTGCCGATCAATGCAAAGATCAGTTATGTAACGAAGCTTGCGGAAATCATTAGTCTGTGTTTCGGAGGCGAATAGCATGTAAACTAACTCAACTACTATTTTTCTTTTTTCTTCATGTGGAAAGCAAGCCTTCCTTACGTCGGATGACTATCATCAGTTTTTGTAAGGCCATCGTATTAGCATTTCACTTCATTTGAAGATGGGACGAAAATCAAGATGAAACATATCAATTGCTGCTCCTGGCACTAAAATCTTTGTCTCCGTTTATCACGGGATCAATTAACTTTGAATATGGGAAAATCTGGCGAGCACTGGACTCAGTTATTTGTACTAAGCGATTGTTTTTATGAGGTTTCAATGTTAAGGTATCAATTAAATGCTTTGGAGTTGGACGGGTTTGTGCATGTGTGGCGAAGGTTCGGACCACCGATTGTGTCACTGTGTACCCGCAGCACTGACCACTGCGTTACGAATGCTCGTGATAGTACGAAAGCTCTTCACAGTAGTTTGCTGGTAGATATCGAGGTTGCTCGAAGGATAACCTTTAACATTATTGTGACACGTCCATTGAAGACTAATGTCTGCTCTGACATTAAAGTGAAGAAACCAGGTACTCTTTGTTCAGCAGAGATTCTGAAATGTGGTAGGGGTGGTTGTAGAGCAAAAATGAAGAAAAACGAAATGGTTTGTTAATTAATGGGATATCCCTTTGAACGGTGCTTCAATTCAGATGATTCAACTCGCTGAGACAAGATCCACATCGAGATAACTCTCAATTATGGACAACCTACTCTGATCAATCTCTCTCAGAAGAAGGCGGAGGCTCTGAAATGTTCTTCTGAGGAAGTTTCCAGAATAATCATGTATAAGCCTATTAATAGAGCACACGTGGCGCAGTAATCAGAGGTGCACTGCGTCTGAAACGGGGTCAATGGTTCGATCTCGCGCATATGGCTCACCAAGCCATCCATCCATCCGAGGTCCCTAAATTGGTACCAGACTGGTCTCAGACTTAATTGGGAGGATAAGTAGCACTGACTCGATACAGCGGGAGGCCACCGCGAGTCATTGTTGAGGCCAGATTTGCATTCAGTCACATCAAACGAAGTTAGAAATTAAGGCGAATGCATGGCGCATCCTTCAGGGATTGATCAACGCCGAGAACTGTGTCCCTTAGCCCTATCCAAAAGAGAGAGAGAGAGGGGGAAAAACCCATCAGTAACTTTGGCCGCTTGTATTCAATACATCTGGAGGCGGGTTTAGGGCTAGAGCAAATCATAGTTAAAGCTAAGCTTGGAGATTCCAGAATAAGCTTACAGGGCACACGTTCACAATTAGTTTTAGTGAAAATGTCAAATGATAAAGTAAGCTGGATTACGTGACTAATCCAAAAGTACAAAGGGAGGTCATTGATGCAACGGTAGTCACGAGTTTTCGAACATTTACTGTAAACATAATCCAAAGTGCACCGAAAATTCAACAGTCTTTCGATGCATATACATAGACTTACGAAATCAGAATGTACGGATTGAGTGTAACAGCATAATCTACGGTTTACACCTTGGAAAATGTAGACAACATTCGTTATATTATGGAGAATGTTATCAGCATGAGAGTTTTAATGTCTACATTGAACGACTGTCCCATTATGCTGCACGCGACAAGTAAATTTCAGTAAAATAAACCTTCTACCGTGTTTATAAAAATGATCGATACTCATTACAATATCACTACTTCTAACTTTAGAGAAACTTTACACAGCATAGCACGATTGGTCTTTGTTTACGTGAATGAAACTGTCAGAACTATTTTAAAGACTAATCATCGAACATCAACAAGATAGTGTGAAGTGATGAAGTGTCAGGAGCGAGCGTGGAGCAGTGGTTAAATTTACACTGCAGTGCACAGTGAATTGAAGAGATTTATATATAAAGACGTAGCATTTGATTTAGGATGCTGAGCTAGAGACGACAGTTATGTGTATCTTTGTAGTTAGATGAATGACGAATTCAAAATTGGTGCAGTCGAATGACGCACCGTTTCACAGGAATTAGGAACGAATCTTAAGACTTATTAAAGCTGAATTCTATGAATGAGCATGAATTCAGGCAGCCTTGTTCCAGCATTATCGGTTCAACAAAGCTTCGCAATATATACAATAACATTTCCACAAAACCCATCGTTGTAGGCAACAGTAATCATCAGTTAGAGACTAGGCAATCAAGCAGAGCTAACAGGCATGGAGTGCGAAATGTGTTCACATGCAGTAAAAATAATTCACAGACGTTTACAGTTCTTAAGTGAAGCGTTATACACCAGTCGACTTTTCCTAAAGTTGATGATCGCGAAAAGCCTCAATAATCGGAAAGACGACATTAGCCAGTTGTTGCTTATAATGTTCTTGATTTTTTTTATTCAATTTGACCATGGATTAAATATAAAAGGATAAAGGATAAAGCTCTCGGCGTTGATAAATCCCTAAGGGATGCACAACACCATGCATTCGACTTCAATTTTTGACTTCGTTGGAGGTGATTGAATGCATATCTGGCCTTTACAATGACTCACGTTGGCCTCCCGCTGAACCGAGTCAGTGCTGCTCATCCTCTCAGACTAGCTGAGACCTGTCTGGCACCATTTTACCGACCCATGAGCGATGGATGGCTTGGTGAGCTATGTACGTGACATCGAACCATTGACCTCGTGTGCGACGCGGAGCACCTCTAACCACTACGCCACATGAGCTCGTAAGGATTGAATATAGCAGTGGAAATTTGAGTGATATGTTATGTTTTCTACACTTTTCGTTTTCACATTTTATTGTGCGGGTCATATTTTAAACTCTCAGGAGTCAAAGATTTTAACTGATTTCAAATTCATCACTTGGAGCTGCATTTCGATCAGACATAATCACTGTGTTACCAGTTCCTGACATTGAAAATATGAAGGCGATTGCAAATCTTGAGTACATGACCAAATAAGAAAGGGATGCCATGGACTCACAACAAAACTTGGGAGTATGTCTTTACTAGAATACACTCCAACAATGCTGTGGAGTAATCAAAACCAAGTGAGATTATTGCATTGATTACCCTTTCACCCTGCTTCATCCAACTCGATTGGGCACCTTAGGCAATGAGCCTATACGGGCACCGTCATTTCTTGAGTGGCATGTTCTGTAGAGTTTTATGAATGATTTCAGTGTAAAATTCACATGGAATTATGTCAGTAAAAATATCTGGCAAAAAAAGGATGCTATTGCCGTGTCGCACAACTTAATGCTTGTATCATTAGCACGTTGATAACGATGTTGACAAACAACGGCGAGGATTCCTCCTAGAACCCCAGAGGCCGAGGGAAATAGCAGATACTCATTAAAATGAACGCTGCTTGCGAAACATTGGCTTTTTCGTTAACAGGAGGTAGAAAAAAAAGTTATCCAACAGAGTGGACTTAGTGGGAGAATGCTTAGTTGGAGAATAAGCATTTCTCAAACTATCGAATGACTATAAAAACATTGATGAATAAAAGAGAAACGAACCTATATAATGACTGGAAATATGTTCCCTTTCACGACAATGTGCTTTTCCGTTGAAATATGGATGAATTTTCAAAGAGTGGGCATTTTCTTAGAACGTCGACAACGATCTGAGCTATTATTAGGTCACGCTGCACGCCGCATGGGAAGCGATTATTATCATGCTTTGCAATGGAGATATGTGGATTCGTTTGGTAACCTGAGTCCTTAGGAGATATTACCGTGATTAAATAATGAGATAGCAGAACAGACTTCTATAAAAAGTATCAGAGGTAAAAGAATCCTCATGTTTGCAATAACATTTAGGTTTAACTGGAAAAGCATGTTGTTGTGAGGAAACATATTTCCAGCTGTTATATAAATTCTTTTTTGCAGTCACTTCAGACTTGAAAAATGCCTGCTCTCTCGTTAAGTTTGGTTTATAAAATAACTTTTCAATACGTTTCTACTAACAAAAAAAGATGACGTTTTGTGTGCACAGTCCACGTTTTTGCATCTATTCGGCTTTTATCCTGGGTTTTTGGGAGGGAGTATCGCCACTGTTTCTGCTGAAGATGGTTTTATCAATGTCTCTTCCATCATTTTACCATTCACTGGAGACAAATTTTCCTTTAGCCCCGAAAAATCCACATTTCTAGAAAACTGCCATTACGTCATTGTAGCTGCCGCACCTTCCGCGCGACGGCTCAGCGTGCCGCGCAGGAATACAACGTCGCTGTCAACGTGTTAACTATAAAACTTTATTCAAAAGTCTTTTCTGCTAAACCTCATCGTTTAATCGCGATAATATTCCCTCAGTACTTCAGATTCTAAACAAGTTCCTACATTTCAAATAAAGGGCATGATAATAAAGAATCCTGCAGCGTCATCGCACATGCGGCTTGTGGCGTGAGCTAATAACAGCTCATATCGTTGTCAATGTGTTAGGGAATTCAGATGACAGAAGTAAAGTAATGCAAACTTCTCAAAGTATTAAACTTAAAAATGCAGTGTGGTCGTTGGAAAGAGAATGCTTCGAAGCCATTTTCAAAGAATGAGGCAGACCAACTTTTGAAAGCCTATATACCGGATGCAGGAAAGGTCCTTTCAATTTTGTAGTTGTTAATTTGAACATTGATACAACGCTTTTCAAACAAATTTTGATAACATTATTGACTTCTTTGCTCAACTTTGGTTTGAAATCTGCAGTGAAATGTGCAAATAAACGTTGTGGCAGTAGTTGAGTTGCACAAGACAAGAATGAATATTGCCGAATTTGTTAGAATCGACTGGATTCAAGCAAGCTAATGTCATTGTACGGTGAAACTTGTTAAAGGGATGGGAGTGATTGAGGATCGTCTTCGAAAAGATCCAACTACTTTTTAAACTCTGGAGAACGCTAGAAGATCCGTCGCAGTGTTCAACAAATTCCACAACACCTACGCATAAGATGGGCAGAAATGCTCGGGATAAGCTAGCGGCTCATTCGAAACAAATGGTCAAAATAAAGCTAAAGTTGCGAACCTACAACGCCGCTCGTTCACTTTCTGAACAATAAGGTGAAAGAAAAACGTTTTTGAAAGCTCGCCGAATGAATTGTTTATTAGCTTTTCTTGCATGTCAGGGATGCTTTTACGGATGAGATATTCACGATTGATCCGCTCCACAATCGCCAGAATCAAGGTTAACCTTTCAAGAAAAGTCAACAGAAGTCCACAAAAGCAAATACCATAGGCCGCAGCCATTTCCTGGCCTCTGTGATGCTCTGGGCAGGTATTTACGCCATTGAAAAGACGCCGCGAGCCTTCATTAACGAAAGCTTTAAAATCAACGCTGCAAGTTATCAGCATCAAGTCTTACATTTTGTACTGAGGTCTTTGAGTACTCAGCACTTTTGCGTCGACGGATTTGCGCTTGAACAGAACTATGGTCCTGCTCATTCGCCCCTCTGAACGACTGCCATCTGTCAAGAGCTGTTTCTAGGCTTTTGGAGCAAGGATATTTGGTTGTCGAACTTCTGTCCTTTCAACCCAGCGGAATACTCTGTTTGGTCCATACTAAAGGAACAATTCCTGCTACACTAGCGCAGACGCGCTTAAAATGCATTTGACCGCGCTTGGGGCAAAATTACATTGAGAATGTGTGCGATCGTCGTGGTAAATTTTTGCAAGCTACTTCAAAAATGTATAGAGGCCAAAGTAAGCAATTTTCAGAATTTGATATAAATTCTTTTTCACTATTAGCTATGTTGATCTAACAAACACATCGATCTCTTCAATTAAATAAAGTCTTTGCTTATGCAATATCTTCCAAATATTGAAATATATAAGATAATTACTACAGTTTTTGAGCACATTTAAAACACTTCATTAATGCGTATTCACAAAGTTTTTATTTTCACTATGCGGATCCCAGTACTTCTAGCACTCAGTTCGTTTCGTCTTCTTCTTAAACATTGGAGAATGCTGGTAGAGCCAACCTCCATAGAATGACAGAGTAGCCTACCTAGCCGCGTTACATAAGGTGTTGTTTTTGACTGCAGGAGAGGATTGGAGGCGTGAAGCTTGGCTCTACGAGTTGCGACGACTATCACGAACACTCGACCATGGCGCTCCCTTTGAGCACCCTGTATAGTTAAATTCTTGAGGAACTTCTATGAGCGTTCTTTCAATAGAGGGAACACTCAGTTATGATAAATAGGACTCTTTGAAGATAGTTGGAATTAGCTTCAGAGTCATTACTAGCCAAAGCACTAAGTTTTTCACGGCAAAAAGAAGTCTTTCTTCTCATTCATAATTTTAGAAATTTTCAAGGAGATTACCTGCCAGAGCATTTGTTCGGCAGTCGACTTTATACAATATGGTTGAAAGGAAATTTTCGGGGTAAAAAAGAATTATGAGATATATTCATAAGACCGACTATCTATTATCTCGGCATGCTTCAATAAATCCTTACTTTCTTTTGAAGCAATACACGAAGTATTATGATATTGAGAATTTTTTCTGTTCCAAGGTATTATTGATATTATTTATTGAAAACTAGCTAAGCATACGATAATACAGTTAGTAATGCAGCGTGAATATACAATATTCGAGGTGGCTAACGTTTCGGTGGGTCGTTAAAGAAGAGGTTAATCCAAGTGCGTCCCAATAATTCGCGCCGATGCGTTTGTCGGGTATGATTTTGTATGGAGTCAAGTTTTATAAGCATTTTGGATTAATACGACCAGTCCAACCATAAGCCGCAGCGACGAATGCCTCGTTATCACTCGTGATATGAGTTACTATATAAGACTGTTATTTTGATGGGTGAAGTACATTACAAGCCTGTGTGATTTCATTCCGGTAATCTCCATTTGAATCTTTAGGGAAACACATACAAAAAAGCGGTGAGTATGTTCAAAGGTAATTCTGTGCTTGATGCGATTGGAATCTAGGTGTAGTGACATTTTCTAAGAAGGTAATGGAGGTGTTTGACTAAATGGTTAGTGGACAACTTGACCTTTTGAGGTTCTGAAGAAGGCGAACTACCGAAACGTTCAGCTGCTGAATAAAAATATCATAAAGCCGTGTGTTTGGCTTAAGAATAATATGAGGAAATATCAAATTTAATATAATTTGAACGTAGTTTCGAGAAAACATTGAAAACAAACGGTGTGATGCTTCATAAATGCCAGCCAAGAGTAATCGAGTGTGCAACACTGCCAATCTAGCGATTTATTTCACTTGACAGCACGTTTGAATAGTACGTTTGCGCAATATTACATCTTTAACATTTTATTTAACAGAACGTAAAATTCTGTAATATGAACATTTTACAAGGTTAGGTACTTTTCCGTCTTTTAGCACAGATTTTAAAGCTTATCCTCTACTCGAAACAAGAAGCTTTCACAAAGAGTGCTGGTATTTTCAGAAAACTCAAACCTCAAGCTAGCGTTGTACGTAGCCAGTTCCTTGGAAGGAGTCTTTTAGAATAGTGGAAAATTTGCAAACAGGACTATGTTTCACATCGGCCACGCAATTCAACTGTTACTTCGTTGGAAGCACGAAAAGCACATGAACGCGTAAAGAAAATCTTTTTATGTCAGAGTCAGACTAAAAATTTGGAGTTTCTTGCAAAGCGCAGAATCAATTCCTAATTAAATACACCTCATTTAGGCGCCCGATCGATGCTCGCGCCGGCTCTCCCCTGCACCCCATCGCAGGGTCGCTGAATTGAGCAAAGCACACTTGCTTGCGCAGGTGAATCAATCTTAATTTTTCCTGCTGCATTTTGAATAAAGGGTTTGGCCAACTCTACGCATTAATCTTCAAAGTCTGCCTTTTTTGAGGTTATTGAATGCTCATCTGGACTAAGGGCATTGTATGAGTTTCAATGGAAATATCACTATTCTCCTAAACATTATACTACTTTAGCTTCTTATTATGGGCAATAGTCATCGTCTCGACGATATGAAGCGTAGGCAAAGTGGTGTATTAATGTCAAATCCTATTTCATAAGACAATATGGAACGGTTGCTAAATTGTGCTGAGTTTGTGGTAGCAATGAGCTAGAGTTCCTGCTTAGATGAGCACATATTTACTTTGGCTGACCATTTGAGAGCAGTATCACCTTTGCTGGCCATAGTTCTTACACTTTGATAGTATATTTCACATTGGCTACGAGAAGTATGCGCGGCTCATACTTTTCAGCATAGAAAATCGCCTGTGATATTTCTAGCATAAAACTGAGCCGTTATTCATGCTTACGCGCCCAATTCAAATGTCCAGAAGAAAAAATTGTGGTCGTTACTAGCATCTTAGGGAGGTATATTACAGTAGGTATAATGGAATGTGGCAAAAGGGCTGAAACGAAATCGAATCGAAGCCGATATCTGCATTTTCCTTTCACTATTGCAATGTAAATTTCCAAATTATACTTTACATTTCATACATGTCAGGTCTAACTCAAGGTCTCTTCCCGGAATGTTCAATACCGTTAGTTTCGATGATGGATTTCTGAATAACTTTTTCTATAAAGCGGTAGCATTGCTGATCTAATAAAAGTGGAAATCTTACTGTTCAATTTTAATATGCTCATTTATAGGATTTAGCACTTGAATCTCTTGAGATTTCTCTGAAATCTTCTCAAAACGGTGCTTCATTTGACTGGATCTACTTTGATTTTGTCGCTGACCTGCCCACAAAGATACGCATGCATGTTGTATCCGACGCGATGCCCTGAATTAAAAGTTACGTTTTCATGTTCTAGCATTAACATATTTAACTCTGCCTTTCAATCTGTCAAATAATTGTATTAATATATTTAATTATGCCGATTCGCTCCATCCAATATATATAGAAGAAAGGGTGGCCGAGTGGCTAGAGATGCTCCTGGCCCCCTACCCTAATACTCTTCAGCATTCAATAACAGACGCCCTACGGAACGCTCCAGCATGGTTTCCCAAGATTGCAAAAAGACGTTCTCAATCATTTTTCTGCAATGCTCATGTAGAAGACATTTTTCTAAATCAGATGAGCACAAGAAGACAGATTGAATTGAAAAGTATCGAATTCACAGAGCAAAATTGCTGTTATGCAATTCGAACGAAGCAGTAATATGTTGGTAATACAGCATGAAGTAAATGTAGGTGTATAAAACATTCAACTTCCATGACGCTCGCTTTCCTGAACATACAGCACTTTTCAGCGCAAAAAAGGTTACCATCATTGATGATGTTGAGAAGAAGTGTTTGTAATGATTTGACTCCATCATTTTCTGTGGTAGTGTAGTGCCGCGTTTCTAATGATTCTAGGCTGAGGTCACGTATCAAGATGTAGTCGCGTGTAGCTTTGTAGTTACCGTTATCCTGCAGTTTATAGTGTTCATTAGTTTGATTACTTGTCGTGGTCTTGTCAAACTTTTCAACACTCCGGATCAAGCTGATTGTCACCAGACTTATCTGGGAGAATTGCAGCACTGCCGTAGCATATCGGTGCGATAAAGTAAGTCATTTAGGAAGCCACGAACGTAATCTATAGCTCTAACAATGTCTGCTAAAGTCAGCAACATGATAGTTTCCTCAAACGATGTTCTAAGTCAAAAGCGTCATCCTCTTATCTTAAATATTTCATTCCGTCAATAGAACCACTTGAGCAAAGTCTCTGCAACTGTTGGCGATGCAAATGTGCTCTTGTGTTTTACCCCTAGAAAATTTCTCGCCTCTCTCTCTCTTTTGGATTTTTCGTTTCAATTTCTTACAAAAAAGTGATTAGTGAATGTCTTAGACAGATTGTGGTCATAGTAACAATACAAATACCACCTGTTACAAGGTATTCTTCTGCATCATCCAGCTTGAGGCTACAGAATAGTTGATGGAACGTGTATGCAACAGATGAAAGTGTAAGTAAATCAAGAGGCTTCAAAATATTTTTTTTATTAACCACGATTTCGTATGTCAGCTTTTGACAAAAAAGAGTAGAAAGTTTCTGATACCTCATAAACTTCAATATGTTCGAGGCCATAGACGGAGTTGGACAAGAAAATAGTGTCGTTTTCCTTACGGTAAGAGTCTATCTTTGCATAAGACACTACAAAGACTAAAAAGACGCTTAAGTGATAAATTTGGTAGATTAGTCATTTTGAAAAGTCAAACAAATGGCTATATCTAGCAAGGCTTCGTGGCCAAAATAGAGTTATCGAAACTTGTCTCATTGATATCGTTTGCTCTGAGTGATTTACAAAGACCACGCTCAATTTCAATATGCTTCACAATTATTTTTGAGCCATGCTTGTGGTCTGTTATAAGCACTTCACCTGTCATCTGTATCACCTGTCGTCCCGTTGATTGTTGAGTGACTCAAGCGCGCACCAGCAACACATTCATTTTTCAGTCTTGCATGCAAGAGTAGCCCCCTACGTCCTTCTCGCTCTAGGGATGCATTCTGCAAAGCGCTTGACATTCCGAAGAACCTAGTCGGTAACGGCTGTCGTCTATCGGTAGTCGCTGAAGCACATCACGTGTTTGGCCGACTCTATCTTCGATAGCCTGGCGTGTAGAACGGCGTCTTTGATCTTCGTTTGCTGACGTAGGTCGCAACTTCGACTCCTTTCTTTCATTTGTGAGATACGGGATTCTCCTAGTATCGACCTTTCGAATGCGCGTTCAATAGCGCCAAGTGATCTCTCATCATGCTTACGTGGAGACCAGGTTTCTTTTGCATACGTTAGGGCAGGTATAATAGTCGAATCGAAAAAGGTGGGTACGGAGTCGGATGTTCTTTGTCCTCCTCACTACATGTTCAATGCTCTTGAACGTTCTCCAAGCACCCTCTGCTCAGCTCTGTTGTTAGGTCGCTTATCATATTGATTTCACGACCTAGATAGACGTAACTGGAGTATTCAAAGATGTTTGTTTCGTTGAGCGTGAATGGAACATTTATGGGTATGGGCATTTATGTCTCAGTTATTGTTTTCCCATGTCTATTGTTTCGTATTGGTACTTTTAATTCTCAGGTTACAGAGATTCTATCATGGTACTATCTGGGTAAATTATTCTAAAAAATCGAGTTCAAATTTTCTGTCGCATATCTAAATAGTCGTGTAAAATATGATGTTTCCTACCTAAATCCGCAGCACAAAACGGGTCCTTGGTCGAGATTGTGGCAGGCAATAACATGCGATTGTGGTCGAAACTAGGGCCAGAGGACATAAGAAAAATCATTATGCCTCACTAAAAGACTGTGTATATTAGCAAAAAAGCACGAAAGTGTGGCCGTAAGTGAACGTGCATGTTTTGCCTTATTTCTCTCTCTTTCACATAATTCTTTGAGGATGTAATCAATAAGTTATAACTACTCCCCTTGTAATACAGCGAGGCTGGCCACTAAACCATATCACACATCAGGCGCCGTGAATGTGGGCAGGAAGAACGCACATTTTTGAGCCAGATGAAAAATTTGTTCAACCAAGGAAGTTTTTATGTTGCGACATAATCTGGCAGTCACTAAATGCGGTCACTTGATCGATATGCCATCGACGTAATCTTTTCTAACGATATCAAGATGAAAGTGAGATTTTCTCTATTACCCAGCAGCGAATGCTTTTATCGTAACTGCACCGTTTGACTCTAAAAAAGTGCACAGTTGCCCACCATATGCAATTTTTCCGCTTCTGGTTCGACCCGGAACAACGGATGCGCTAAGCACTCCATCCTTTCAAAATTGGCGAATTATAATCAGATCTGTCTGTGAGTGTGACAGCATTATATTTCTACATCGATAGATAACGACATGTCATAGTATATGGGAAGACAGAAACTCGTGTAGTATTCCAAATAGTTATCGTCTATCATCCACAAAATTCACTAAGTTTTTTCGAAGTAATTGATATTGCTTACTTGTGAGGAATTTGATCAACTGATTGAAAGGTTCCACACAAGAGCAAGTTCACAAAATATAGAAAAAGTTGACTATCAAAGCTTTTCGAATTTCCAAAGAACTATGGTTTTCATCAAATTTCAACGTTGTGCTATAATGCGTGTACCTGTGGAGCAAGACCGATCTACCAAGCAAGTAAATGTGCATTACCGTGCTCCTCTTATCACTGCGCTGCGTACCCTTTTGTCAATTATTAGTTCAAAATTCTTCTCGTGAAATGGCGAAAATCTTTGATTAACCTCCGGCATTATTCCTTGATTACATTAGTATACATTGGCTAATCTAGTGTTATTCTCCAAACTCTTATAAAAGCTGAAGTTGTAGTTATGTAACGAGCAATGATCACATGTATGAACACGGTGGAAAACTTACTCGAATTGAAATTATTCACTGGCACGTATCATAATCTGACAGCCGTGGAACGACACTTCATATTTTGTAAAACTAACTGTTAGTACACATCAGTCATCGAAAGTTGTTAAGATAATCGAGCCAAGACGACATCATCAATCCTCAAAAAATGTTGGAGCCCTCGCATTCTCCAGAGCGGCACCGATGCGAATCGACCGACCCAAGCAGTCACCCAATGTGATGAGCTTTGATGTCACAGTAGTCAAATCATCTAAAGTCGTACAGCTTGTGAAACATCCTCATTGATGATGAAGTTTTTTAGAAATCATTCATTCCTGTTCTACAAAATCTGTGGTGCATTCCGAGACGTCTAAAAGAGAAGCACTAATTCAGCCCCTTTATCTCGATGCCGGGGATCCGTAAAAGATCGTTAAAAGAGCTGACAATGTATCCTTATGATTAAAGAATTTGCCGGTCGTAGTGGTGAATGCGCACGGTTTTGGATACCATTAAAAACTATCAATACCGTCCTGAATACAAACACCAGCTTGCTGCTTTTGTAAACGTGGGAATGTAATGGTAATCGCATGTGTGGGAAAGTAATGGTAATCGCATGTCTTCAATCCCATCCCGTTGGAATTGATGAAGATGAAGAAAAATCACAGAGAAGGTAATAAAGTGTTGTCACCCAGAATCTCACACTACTCTCTTGATTTCCGATGGGCGATGGAGACATGTTCACACCAGCGCGACATTTACCTGTAAGAGATTGTTCGACTCATATGAACCACTGTGTCATATCAAGTTCAAGAGGTACAATAGGTAGATGAAATAGGCCGAAATCAATTGATTATTAAGGGCTCGTCCTGATTTTGGAGAGGTCCATGAGAAGCTTGTGCAGTGCGTAATAGTTGTAATATGCTCCTAAAACGTTTCCTTATGAAAAAGGCAGCAATTTGCTTCGAGGCCAATTGCACAAAGCTTGTTATTTGATTGATCAGATGTCTCAGAATAAAGACAAGCACTTGTTCTGACTACTAATGCGCAAATTTGAGGAAAGAAAACGTGCTGCTGGCGAATGGTTAGTACTCGTCGGCAAGGAGTTGACCATTACCACTTTCCGGCAATCAGTCAACGACCGTCCCTGTACCTCCTAAGCTCATAGAAGAGGGACCCTTGAGAAAGTGACGAATGCCAGAAGACAAATTCAACTCCTGCCTATTTGGATACGCCACAGTAAAATGTGAAGTGGGTAGTACAGAAAAGTATGCAGATTTCCACTGCAATTTCATTACCTTATATTGGCATCGATGTAACATTCTCATATAGAAAAGAATGCAAATGAGATCTGATAGGTGCCGTATTCCAAATCGTAGATAATTATCTCCAGAAAAAAACCAAAGAATGCAACAAAAAATCAAAATACACATACTGCGTCACCCAATGACCGTATGTGTTTGTAAATATATTACATCACTGTCTGGAAATTTCTTCCACATTTCACTCGTGCCATCTGTGCATGATTTTATTCTCTGACTTTTGATTACCGACAAATTCAAATGGAACGTTCCTTTACATGGTGTGAAATTTCGTTGATATGATAATGAAGACAACAAGACTGCTCAGATTTATTGTACTTATTTGTAGAATTCAGCACTGAAACTTTTTAAGATTCGCTCGTAGATCCTGTGAGACGGTGTGCCATTCGACTGCACCAAATTTGGATCCGTCATTCACCTGACCACAGAGATGCGCGTAAATGTCGCCTCTGGATCGATATCCTAAAATCAACAGTTATGTCTTCATGCTTCAATTTTCTTCCTTCTTATATTCCGATTTAATTTGTACAATACATACATAATGACAGTGTTGCCGTATACTATATCCAGCTTCTATTACACACATTTATTTGAAGAAAGAGCACGAATGTGCAACAAACATGATTTCTAAGGAAGACCAGTTATCCTAACACTAATGCTAAAAAAATGCTGCTTGTGCTGGCGCCATTCCATGGTTTTTCTGCAGCATAAGTCAGTGTTTGAATTATTTTGGGTTTATGCTCAGACTGAACAGTGGGAGCGTCAAAGGCAGCAGTTAAGGGTGTGCTGCAATACATACATGCTTGTTTGATGGATCGCCTGTCATAGTCGCGTCATATCCTCCATTACCTCGGGTTTAGCGAACTTACACGACAGCATATTTGATAGGAATGCAGCACTGGACGTAACACATAGGTAGCCCGAAGCAAGGCATTCTTCAAGTGAGCTATACATGTGCCCCCCTTAACGATGTCTATGAAGCAAAGAAACATGGCAGTTCTCCCGAACGATGGTTGGTGCCAACAGTGGTGTCCTAGAGCCTTCTGTTAACTACAATCCTTGATAGAGCCAATTAAGCCATTTGAGAGGTTGTAGAGGATATCTTTGCATTCGTGTATTTTAACATTAAAAAATTCTTCCTCACATCATTCTTCGTTGAAATTTTGCCACGAAAAAATTTTATCTGGCACCCATAAATAATTCATTTCACATAATCAGTATATTGCACTACCTGTTAGAAGGTATTCTTTTCCAAGTTCCATAGTTAAACCACACAATGATTCAGGGGACGAGTACACAACAGACGGAAGCGTTTGGTTATCGAGAGGTTTCTGAGAATATTGCTCGATAGTCACAAATGCAAAAAGTAGGAATCTTTTGATACCTTATAAACTTCAATATGATTGAGGCGCGTAGACCGTTCGGACGTGAAAAATCGTCGCCTTCTTCATGGCGAGATATACCTTCACATGCGACACTAAAAGACATTAAATAAGTGAGTAACGAATCTGAATACTCTTATCTTTGAATGAACGACATGTCCGCGAAGTAGTGTCTATAGCTCTGTCAACAAAACTAAATCTATCGAAGGGTTCTTTCTTAGTTGTTTTTATGCCTGTGGAATTGTTGCGATGGCTTAAGCGTAAATCTGGACTATAGTAGGTCTGATCATGGGGATCTTAACAAATGATTTCCAACAAACGTCCGTAAACCATAACTCCTTTTCGTTTATATCTAAACAAATGCGTGTTATCTGATATACTTTACCTAAATCCGCACCACAAACAGGTGTGTTTGACCGGACGACGGTCGATGACAAGAGCAGGCGATCGCGGTCGAAACAAGAGCCAAAGACATACGGCAATCATCATGTCTCACTAAAACACTGCTATTACTAGTACGAAAATACTATTTGCGTAACTGAAGTAGAACTGCGTGTTATGTTTTGATTCTACTTCTTTTTATACACTTTTTTAGTTTTGTTTTCAATAAGCTGTGAATAATCCCGTTTGTAATACAAAGCCGCCGATAACATCAACACATCAGGTACTGTAGATGTTGACATGAAAAAAGAATGTTTGAGCAGTATTAAATATTCATATCACAATAATCAATATTGTTTCGACATCCGACATTCGCGCAGTCTAATCAGTCATTGATATCCACTTGATGGCAAATTTCTATATAGACGATAAAATGAGAGTAAGAACCACTTGACACAGCTCAACACAAAATGTCTTCTCCCAAAACAAGTTTTACTTGACATTGCAAATATGACGGTCCTTCAATCGCTCCACTCAGTAACAACAAGCCCTCTGTCCATTGGGGAAAAGGCATTTAGCAACCACATTGAATTATTAGGCAGCAGCATGACTGTTTAAATCGTTTGGTTCCGAATAGATCGCTGTAGGTTGGAACACAGGAACGTATTGGACGCAGTGCTTAGAGGTATTCTACGCCTCACATAAGTCTATGGCTTGATCTCGCGCTCATAACTCACAGAGTCACTCATATCTGCAGGGTTTGTAAATAGTTAGACTAATAAACATCTGACTCCCAGTCTTGTCTATAGAGGATAAGGAGGTCACCGCAATTCGGGACACAGCGTTAGGCCTCCACCGAGTCATTGTAAAGGGCCAGGTATAATGCATATCCCATATTCCCCTCCTACTAAAGGCCGAAAAATTGTGAAGACCGGCAGGCCATGATGCCCCATCTTATGGATTTATGCAAGCCACAAGCCTTTAATCTTTTATTAATGAAAGGCTGCTAGAATCTGTCGACTGAGTCCGAGACATCCTCAGAACACTGTAGCAAAGAGCTTTATATAAACCCTCTCACATATGTGATTTTCCAATCAATTACTTCCGGACTTCCATGCCTCGAGGACACTCACCATGTCCTTGAATACAGGAACGATTGAATGGCCCACCCTTGGAGACGATACAAAACTGTGGAAGAAGTGCGAACGGAAAATGTGATATAAAGTACTCCACGCTAGTGATTGGTTTCGAAACCGCGGACCTAATTAATGTGCTCTGCTGAGGCGCTGCTGTGCACTTCGAAGACGTGCCGCCTATTATCACGTTTCTATCACTCCATCTAGTTTCATCTTGTTGGCTTCCTATCATGTTCAAACCGGCTTCTTCTCATTCTCGCTATAAAAAGTAGAAATAAATGCATGTACACTATCCTTTTTTTCATATTGAAACATACTTTTGGAGATGCGCTACTTTTTAAATGCTTTTATGTACAAAACTATGATCGTACATATGGCGGTTTTTATGGGTGTGCGACCCTTGAAGATGATGAATTTAGCACCCGAAAACACGCATCTTCAGGACATTTGCCTGATTTTGCAGATCTATTGATCAGGAGTCACGTTGCAAAGATGTTTGCTTTCGTATGTGGTTCAATACTGCGCCATTTCTGCTTGCGACTGACTTTTGTGGATTTACAACTTGCTAAGAACTTCTTTCATCATGGGCTATCTCGTGCACAAATTCACTCAGGTTGCTACTCCTCACGCAAATGACACACGACAGGGAAAAATGCCGGTGGAAAGCTGGGCCTCAAGATTAATGGAGCGTTGAACGCGTTTTTACTCGTGAAGGCAAACGTACGTGGCTATGGGGTGTAGAAACCAAAATGTTCACAAAAAAAAAAAAAAAAAAAAAAAGTTGGGGGGGGGCGCAATATTGAAAGGATGCTTGCATCATGCAGCTACATCGCAAAAAATCTCTAATAAAACTTGAAACGCGTGCTCTGTTTTGCTCTATGATGACGCTTACCTTCATGTTTGCGAAGACGGAAATCAAAAATGTCACAAAGAGCTGAGGTGGGGGATTGTCAAGAGGTTTAAAAGCTCTTATCCACCTTACTCTCCCGACATTGCACACATCACAGAGGTAATGCCTTTTAACATGGATCGAATTCGAGAGTTTACATATTAGCAATCGGAAAAAATTGATCCGTTTTTCTCAAAATGAGCACCAAGTCCGCCATTCTAAAAAGTCCGATAGAACTTCATATAAAGAAATTTGTATGTAGACACATACCGCAGGGATGTAAGATGGCGGCTTTCACAAGAAAAAAATTGTTTTTGTGATGTTTTTGTACTTTGTAAGCCTGCAGGCAAAAAGAGAAAACACGGTCGGGCGCAATCTTTGCGATGCACACCTAATATCTTTTTTGGTAACTGCCATGGTTCTCCTAAGATTAGTGATTGGCCTAGTAGATACTTTCTCGCAATTTTTATTCGGGTAACAACTAATTGAGTTTTCGTTACTATGTATTTGGCTTTTTGCATAAGTCATGGGTTCTGGTTTTGTAACGAGCATCGATCATATCTGTAAACATGATGAAAATTCTCATTCCACTATAATATATTCATTGCGCGCGCGGCGAGACAACTCCCTCAATATACACTCTACATTTTGCCAAAAACCATCAGTAATTCGTCCGTAATCATCGAGAGAATGTAAACAATGAGCCAAGACGCAGTCATTATAATTTCTCACTCAATTCTCTTAAGTATACATCGAGCTCTTTGAATCACTATAATGAGCATCTATGGACAATCGAGCTTGCATGCAGTCCCACTGTGCGAGGACTTCAAAATGTTTGCCGATTGAGCTGACAGCCACTGTTAGATGTAAAGCTCCGAAATTCAAGTATTCTTACTTGTTTTTTTGCAGTGTTCCGATTTACGTGTTTCTCTAAGAGAGCTGAGGATGAGCAAAATATCTGGGTTTATAAGCGAAATCACATCATTTTCGAGCCGAACCTATTGAAGACTGATGACCCAATAGCTTATGTAAAGATGTTGAAGAATGATAGTGGAGTAAATGTGTCTTGGTGGGTAGTAGTTGGTAGCGCGCGTCCTCGTATGGATGAAACGAAACGCAGTTCGACTCCCATCTGAGCCTCTATTTTTGTTCATCACTCATTTCTCTTACGTATACATGTAACATCATGACACTGTGAGAAAAAGAAGTAAAAATATAGGATTTGAAGGATCGTTGTCACAACGAGGTTGAATCATCTGAGGTCGTACCTTTCGATGAATTACATTCGTCTAAATCTTATTTTTTCATTCATTTGTTGTTCTACAAATTGCGTGCTTTATTACAAAATCTCTATTAGAGAATAGCACCTCACCTAGTTCGTTTTGATGCTAGAGATGAGTATAAGCGTGAATAGATTCGGCAATACATCTTTCAGGTTGAAAAAATTTGGTGTTTGCAGTGGAGATTGCTCGGTGATGCTACTTATGACATGTTACTGAAACGATTGATTACTGCCATGAAACTGATCACCAGCTCGCTACTACGCAAAAACGCGGTAAAAAATGTAGCAACGATCATCCATTCCGTGATAAAGGAATTTCGCACACACGACATCATTCTTGCTAATGTTTTGCACGTTGACACGATGGATAATAGTCGGATAAAATCATATCAATCAGACAAAAACGACAAGAAAGACGGCGGAGTCGTTATGCACACCTTTGCCTCAGAATAACTGCTGAAGGAAATATGACATAGAAAGCTGTCAAAATGCATGAGAAGTCGTTATAACTGAGCGAGGATTTTCCAACGCCAATCTCCAACAACTTTTTCATTTCGTCTTTTTACAGGACATGCTTTGTTGGCGCAATCATTTTAGTCAGATTCCCGATTTGGATGAGTTAGATCAGACAGAAGAATACAGAGTGAAGAATCAGACGAGCCATTTTGCATTTTACATGATGTGGTCGGTCTTGCATTTTCGACGCAGCTTCTTTCCGGGCATACCGTTGAGTAATCGCCGTAGTTACTTGTAGATATTTCTTGACGTCTTTGCAACATGACTGAGAAATTAGTCTTTCTGAATGCGCAGAAGCGCCGCCGATACCTCGTTATGAGAATCCTTTCTGGTTATTATTCAAATCGCGTGGCTTTCTATTTGCTGAGCTTTTCAACTTTTTAACTTTCTTCTTTGGATTCACTGGGATAAACTGCTCACGATCAAATTATTCTAACAATTTTGAGCAGTAATGCATCTGTTTGCTCCCTCAAAATCATTCATTTGGTAATGGTCACTAGTGATAGGACGCGTGTGCCATAACAATTTTTTCTGACTATTCATGAACTCCAATGTTCTCCCTTTTTGAGGATCCCGCCGGTTGGTTGCGAGGGCCGTGGCGCGTCCCCAGGTGATAGATAGGGATAAACGCGAACCAAGGCGGCCGTGTGTATTCCAAAGACTTACATGGTTTGACGGGATGAGCTCTCTGCTTGTGCAGCGCTGATTTAACAAAACTCTATTGTCTACGAGTCAAGTCGGCCAAAAGCCTGCAAAAGGGAGGAGCTTACTTGTTGGAAGCGACTCCTAATCGCCTTTCAATGTACTTTCCCACCGCTTGCTCAAAAATCCGCTGTAGAAGATCTATTGATTCAAGCAAGAATGATAATGCACGACGTCATTGGCCTGGCTGAGACGAGAAGACGCCATCCTTTTCACGCTGTTTAGGACACCGATGAAGAACTGTTCCTTGGAACAAACAGTAGCAGAGGTGTTGGTAGCGTTTGAAGTCTCGTCAAATCGAATTTGACCGTGAACATTGATTTTTTTTGAACAACTAACAACCCGTGTTGGACGATTACGGATGAAACGATGTGGTTCAATGCCGGCTTTGACCATTTTCGTTGCTTACGCACCAACATCAAGCTATGACTAAGACGATGTCAAAGGGTTCTTAATGAATTCTTCAGGGAAGATCATACATTCTTCAAGATCGTTGTCGGATATTTCAAAGCAAAAATTGGACCTAGAAGAACATCAAGAGAACATCACATTGGGACCCACGGACTAGAATGAAATGAACAGGGTAAGAGGCTATCTGAGTTTATCATGGCGACCCAAACCATCTATGGTAACTCACATTTCCAAAAGCCTCACTTTCAGCTATGAACGTGTGATCTTCCAGCGAGGAAAATCATAACGAGATTGACCATATCTTAGTAAATCGAAGATTTTGCCTGACCATGTCGCTGTCGTTCCTAAATTTTAACACGGAATCAGACCATCGCCTCCTTCGCTCAATGTTCCATTTTTCGCGAAAGGAGAGAAAGCCGCTAAATTCAAACACCGAAGTCCCCAGAATTACCATAAACTGGGATGTATTCAAAACATAGTCGGCTCCTGGGAAGATGTCGTTGTCGACAACATCGACGGAGAATATGATGGGCTAATGGGCTCGTTGAATATCTTCACGATAGCGCTGTGAAAGCCAAAAGTCCTAAAATCACAGGAAGACACTTGTCTCCGTAGACACTCGAGTTGATACATCAACGTGGAATCCGAGCTACAGGTAACCCAACCTTCACGTCCGGACTTGCAAAACGCAGCAGAGAAGCGATAAAAGAAGACTTCAAAGAAAGACGAGCAGTAGTTTGGTAGAAGCTGCAGAAGCTGGAAGAGCATTAGCAAATCCTAGCGAGGCTTCGCCAATTATAAGACCAAGATGATTGCACTCCGATGCCCTGACGGTACACTTATAGCTTCCAGAAGGGCGATGGAGAAAATCGTCCAACAATACTACTCGGATCTCTTCGTTTTCCATGTCCTCTTACCGTCATATAAATTGGAAGAGGACGAAATGTTGTTCCACTGGTCCTTCCTTCCGAAATCCGACATGCTATATCGTCGGTGAAAAACAGAACAACACCCGGTCCAGTCAGGATTAGACCAGAACACCTGAAGAACCTGCTGCCAGTTCTCATCAACACCCTGGCTCGTCCCTTCACTCAATTCCAGTCAGAATGAAAGGTTCTCATTCAATGAAAAACCATCAAAGCCTTCTTGTTGTTCAGAAAGAAAAGCCTTCTCGACATTGGTGATCATCGCCCGATCTGCTTGCTGTCCGTTCTTTAGAAACTCTTCACTTGAGTTATCCTAAACAGGATCATCAGAACACTAGATGAAGGGCAGCCATGCGAACAAGCAGGGTTCCGAGAAGGATTTAGTACCATGTACCACATCCACACGATTGCAAGACTCATTGAAGTCTAACGACAGTATAAACAACCACTCTGTCTCACTTTCATCGACCTGAAGAAAGATTTTTATTTAGTGAAAACAGAAGCGGTTATGGAGGCTCTGAATAACCAGTGCATTCCTGATCGGTACATAATGATCCTTCGTAGGCTTTATAAAATATCTCCATTCTACAACAATAGCACCACTGGCGTAAGAAGGGGGGCTCGACAAGGCGATGTAATTTCGCCAAAATTATTCACTGCAAACCCTCAAAACATCATGCAATCATCAGAATGAGACGATATGTGAGTGAAAATTGACGATCGACAATTGAACCATTTTCACTTTGATGATGATATCGCCCTTATAGCACCAAGCATCAGCCAGAAGGAACGAATGTTGACCGAGTTCGACAACGCCTGTGGAAAGATTGGTCTATAACCAAATCTAACGAAAACAATGTTCATGAGGAACGGATAAGTTTCGAATGCTCCGTTCACACTCAACGGAGCGAAAATCCCCAAATGCACTAGTCACGTCTATCTAAGTCATTAAATCAGCATGAGGAACGACCTAGATGCAGAGTTGAGCAGGAGGAGTCGAGCGGCTTGAAAAACGTTTAAGAGCATCGAAGATGTAGTGAAGAGGACAAGAAACATCCGACTCTGTGCCCACCTTTTCGACTCTACAGTTATCGCTGCCCTGACGTATGCAGCAGAAACCTGATCGCTACGTAAGTAGGATTTAGGAGCACTTGGCATTATTGAACGCGCAGTGGAAAGGTCAATGCTAGAAGTATTACGTATCTCGCAAATGCGAGAGATAAAATCAAAAAGTTTCGGCCTACGTAAACGATCGAAGAGCAAGGACGCCGTTCAACAAGCCAGGCTATCGCAAATAATGTGGACAGGGCATGTGGGTGCGCTTCAAGGACAACTGATGGACGAGAGCTGTTAGCGAGTGGATTCCTCGGGACATCAAGCGCTCTACAGAAAGACCACCGACCCGTTGGTCCAATTTTTTCACAAAAGGCATAGAAAAAAGATATGTTGCTGAACGAATTCCTAGGGCGAGGAGGACCCATTGGGCTACTTCTGCACGAGATAGAAAAAATTGAAAATCTTGCTGGTACCCGCTCGAGTCACTCGATAATCAACGGGACGAGAGATGATACAAGTGATCGTCAGCATATTTTTCACTATCAGTGGTTATTGTCATTTATAGTATTTACTTGCTTTATTAGAAACATCCGCTAATAATGCACATCATAAGCTTAATGCTTACAGCTCACAAGCACTTCCGGCTGATTACTGTTGAGAACGAATGCGTCGTTCTCTATGGCCTCATAGAATGTTTTAAGCTTTCCCGAGGTCTGATATGGCATCTCTAGTAGTAGGTGGACGTTCAGTGTATTCTCGGACATCTCATCAGTGTCACATGCCTTTCGCTTCACTCCTACAGCTAATGGTAGCGGCTTCGAAGGTGTATCACCCTACGTCAAAGGAAAAGGTCCACTAGATGTGCGATCTAGACTGACTTCCAGTGGAAGTCTTATAGCTGGTAACACCGCATATAGCTGTGCTTTCCACTCAACGAAATCCATGTAGTCTGATAAAATAGACATGTACATGTACACGTTCAGTTTTGAGAGAATCCTCTACTGACCAAGGACAGTCAAGTGTGAAACACTGTCCATTAAGTGATCTTTTCATTCAGTTGAACGTGTAAAAACTCTTCTGCGCCAACTTTGGATGAGATGTATATGGGGCTCTATATGCTACGTTAAAAAATGGTCTTATGCATAACTCAAAAAGTTATTATCAGGCATATTGAACTTTGAGCGCATACACGTGACGGTCTCATCAATCGGGCGGTATCCTCCCCTTCTTTGGCAATTATCTCGGGACGCGTCCCCTATTTTAAGAGTAGGCGGCGACGAACATTCAACACTCAATGTCCTGTGTAATTATCATCGAACACAGAGTGTAATACACTCGATTGCTTTTGGCTGGCATATGCAACATATCATATCTTTGGTTTCGAGTTTTTTCTTGAGACCACAGCTAAATTTCTGTACGCCATAAAATCAGTTTTGCCATGCATGTCGTTTGGTTTGTTAAAAAAAGGGCTGACTTACAGACTTTTCTTCAGACCACACGACATGCGTGACTCAAAAGTGATTTTATAGCATATTGAAATTTAAGCTATGGTCTTAAAAACACTAGAAACGAATGACATGGTGTATTGAATATACTAGCCAAGAGCAATCGAGTGTACTACACTCTGTGTTCGGTGATAATTTCACTAGTCATAAGTAAACGTTCGTCGTCGCTAACTCCTAGTATGGGGACTGGACCTCCCACAGAGATTAGCAAAAGACGAGAAAGGGTAACTGCCCGACTGACGAGATCGCAAGATCGAAACACGTGTATCGGGCTCTATAAGTCAGCCCTCATTGACAGACCACTGATATGCGTGGCTCAAATAATGATTACCAGGCGTAAGCACAGTGTTCCTAATCTCTTGCAAGGCGTGCGACAAAAAATTTATTGACGATGTATCTTTAAATCGAACACCCCACTATAGCCACGCACAGACACAGTTGCATAACGGAGTAAATCTCAACATTAAAGTCACCATCCATGCCCAAGAACATAAAAAAGCGGAGAGAGAGATTTTAGAGACGTTTTGGAATAATACCACCACTTCAATTATGAACCGCAGGGAAAAATGCCTCGTAATTACTGGTGATATGAATAAGTTTATAAGATTGTTGTTTCGATGGGTGAGGTGCGTAAGTTTTGAGGAAAATATCATTGTTTCGCGATTGTTTTGACATTCTTGAATCAAAAATAGCACTCTGAAATTTTTTCTCAAAATTCGTCCTTAACTGATGACAAAATTCTTTATTGAACAGAAATGTCGGAATTCATTGCGAAACTACAAGATTTTGATGATTACGTGCTGCAATCGTATGGTCGATCGCGCCGACTAACGCGTGCGCAGTAGACGCGGCGCCTTTCGCTATTAACAGCCGGCGTCAAAGAGTTATCGCCTTATGGTAGCTTCGGCTAATTTTATAATAGTTTACAATCCAGGTATATGGGCACTTATACCGAATCTAGCACTAAGTCAAAGGCATTTCTATAGCCTCTAGCAGTCAAAAATCTGTATGCTGCATGCTCTTCTCAACAAGATATTGTTCGGTCGTTTGTACGAGCTTGCGTCGTATGGCTCACAAACTCTTGATCTGTTGAAGCAAAGCAAATCGATGCCACAACATTTGGAAGCTGATGGAAAATATAGTCACATGAAGAAGAATTGAAAGTCATCGTTGAAGAGAACTTCACATATTATGTGGTATGCCTATAATGGATACCCTGTTTTTAAATTGATCAGCTCTTTATGTATAATGCTAACACTCTTAAATCCTTTGCGTTTTCGCAGAACTCCTTTACATTATTGTTTCACACCTTACTTTACTTTTAATCGTGTAAAATGGATACGATTGTGTAATCTCTGAATATTGTATAGCACGTTGACTAGCAAGAGAGAAAGGCTCTGGAAATATTCGTTTACATATTGTGAAGTTTTGTTGATTCGATAAAAATGAGAAGGATACTGCTCATATTTATTACTGCCTTATCACGTAAGATTCAGCACTGGAATTCCTTGAGATTCTCTCGTAATTCCTGTGAGACGGTGCTCCATTCGATTGCACCAGTAAGGTATCTGTCATTCACTTGACCACAAGAATACACATGTATGTTGCTTCTGTTGCTTCTAGCTTGGTAACCTGAAACAACAATTATGACCTTATATTTCAACATTTTTGTTATCGTAATTCAACATGAATGTACGAAGCACTAGATTATGTTGGAAAATGTTGCGTGTGTCATAGTAACTCCATCGTTTTTTTTTTAGTTGGTGAGCTCGGCAATATTTAAGATTTAAGGTTTACGATTAAGTATTACGAAGTGCTCGGATGTAATGCAGATGTCAGAGATGTTTACAATGAGCGCAAATTCATTGCTACAGTCTCACGTTAAGGGTTCACCGAATTTTCTAGCATTTCATGCTTAGCAAATCGTATCAGACTCGTTTAAGTATAGACACAATGCATCGGCAAACTGTTTCAAATCATTATGCAAGCAAGTAATGCATTAGTAATCTCTACTGATGCTTGATGAAGTTGAGACCGTGGCAAATCTCTCAGAGCATTGATTAATGTAAAAGCGCTATCCCCTTATGTTTCATAACTGCATATGATCTACGAAACAGTTTCAGCT
>JAHQIW010004685.1:0-24712 GCA_019055375.1 Parelaphostrongylus tenuis
AGAAAATGGAGATCGTGATTAATTTGAGCAATAGAAAAAACCGAAATGTACCGCAAAAAAATTTTTGTTAAAGTGCATTGTAGATATGCTATAGTTCTTTTATCTGTGTATGAGATTTAATTAACGGCTTGAGGGGTGTGTCATTTGTTGACAATTATTTTTTTTTCTGGTACTTCGTCCGAGTGCCACTGTTTTGCGCAGAGATGGTCTCAGGGAGACACGCTGATAAAGCACAGTTATAAAAAAAAACATGCACATTATTTGAGACTTTTTAGTATATATACATCTTACTATTTGAAGATAAGCGTAATTTTGCCGTCATGTATATGTGGGACTGTTTCCATTACTAAATCCCTCTGTAACCTGTTTATCCTTTTTACGTTATGTAGTGTGTTACAACTACATCATACTCACAAGTAAATTCACATAGACTATCGTTACGACGAGTTCGCTGATTGTCGATCACACACGAAAGTGTGGTGACACTTCTTTGTGGGTATAGACGCGACAAGCATATTTTCTCGGCTGTATTTGGTCAGTCGACCATAGCAGGTTGTGAATAGGTACTACAAGTCTGTGCCTATCAACTGACATTTGGCACGGGGCTATCTTCTTGTTTAGCTTTTCTGAGAATATCCTATCGCGCCTAGTTCCTCTTTCGACGGCTTTTTCCTTTGTTTCCTTCGCTTACTCTTCCCTCCTCACATTGACTTGCAGAGTCTCGTTATATCACGCTAAACTACACCTCCAAACTGATTCATAAGGACATGATCTCACTGCATGGTCAATACTGTTCCAACATTCCACAGATATAGTCATAGCAACAGTTTCAGTATAAACAGTATTAGAATTTGCCTAAAATGTTGGTGGATAAGACACTAGCACTGATATGTGTTGCAGTGGTCATACATGAGGACTGGATCAGAGCTGGAGTATATGTACTTGTGAGGAGTAAGGGTGTGTGAAGACATACGCGTGTCGCTCGATATTTTGGTCGTTCGCGAGGAGGGTCTCCTAGTTTCGCCGTCTCATGGATTGCTGTGTTCTCTCTCGTCGTTCTTTCAACAATTTGTTAGCATCATCGGTATATGCATCCCCGTAGGTAGAAGATTATCTCTGATCGATGGTTGGCAGCTTAGTTAATAAGTAGGGACAGGATATATCGCCTAACAATGGCATAGGCTATATCATGTTTAATTGAAGACGGTTCGACCGGGGGTTGCCGATGTGACACATCTGTGGGGTAACTCAGGAAGGACGGTTATCACACTTTGATAAAGTTTATCCACGTTCCCCCAGTTTACCACACATATCCGAGTTTCTCTCTGTTGGAGGATGTTTGTGAGACTGGTTTGAATTTCTTGCAAGTTTAAGTTAAATTTTTTTGATGATACCTTTCGCTCATCATTTACTACTTTAGATTGATTCAAAAAAAAGTAAAGTTTCGTTTGTTATGTGTGAGAATTGACATAAAGAATTGTGAGAATTATATTTCCTGGAAGGTATAGTATATATGTAGATGATACCTAGAGTTATGAAAGAAAATGACGAAGATCAAACATAGGCAGAAGCGTCTTAATGGGATACAAGCTAACTGACCTTTAATGTAAGCATTCATAAAATACATTATGAAAGGAAACAAGCGACAATAATTTATCCGTTGATTCTATTGTTGTTGTAAATCTTGTTGGGGTTTAGGATGAGGAAAGGTGTTCTTCTCCCTAATCGTTCAACTGTTGTTCACGTTAAGTTATTGGTAAGGGGAGACATAGTTTCTCATTTGTTGCAGTAAAGTGTTGTATTGCTTACTTAGAATAGCTTATCATATCTCAAGGTTAATCTGTTTAATGCCCACGACTAGAGTCGTGATGCGTGGTCATATACAGCCTTTTTCATTACTACTTTGAGTATGCTTTTGGAAGAATTTATTTAGTACTCTTATACTCATAATCATCTCAGCATTTGAGGTATGACTTTTGCTCACTTAGAATCTGTGAGTCCGTGTGTTTACAGATCCTCGCTTTGTACTTTCAGCGCATCTCATAATAAAGTAGTGCTTATGACCTATCACTTTGAGAATCAACGTTCTATTCTCTTATTGTATATGCGTATTCCACACAGTTATGAAGTGATTGCTCTTTTGAGTCGCGAATGTTATTCAAAAAATGCTCATGCAGCTTAACTATTTCGACTTCCAACGTTGATACTGATGTTACAAGTGCAGTTAGCTCTTGATTTTAGGTTATCATCGTCTAGTGTCATTTATTGTCCAGTGTGTTGCGTATACTGTTAATGAATTTGGCAAAATAAAGTTAGTCTAACAGCTTTTGTGTTTTTTTCTGATCATTCATCACGGGGTATTCTCATGTTTGGGTTCGATAAGATCTTCGAAGGGATATGGGTAGTGTGCGTTTGGGGACTGAGAAATGGTTGGTGGACATTTTCATTCTACTTATACATCTGCCTGTGAAAAGACGGTGTCTAACTTTCAATCTTAATTAGGTGGATATTAGACAGTGTGAAAGACTTTGAAGTTTTTAATTCATGAGTTAAAAAAGGCTTCAGTATAGTTGTTCAACTTCGTGTTAATTTTTAAGATAATGTATCTAGTTTGGTCTGTGTTAAAACGACTTTTAGCTGATCCGGCTACACACTATTCGGTAGTCTTTTAATTTATTTTTAATATAGTAGCGTAACGTGCACCGACACTTGTACCTCTCGAAGATCTAACATTGTCAAGACGCAAGAGAATAAATCTTCATGTGAGATTAAGAGGAAATCACTAATATTTTTGAGAATCAGACTCTGGTAGTCATCAACGACGCTCATCTGTTCGAGTCGTATTTCTGTCATTTTTGGTACTGCTGAATCGCTCTGTTTCAAGGCAATGATATCGCTGAACTCTCAATGATAACCTTGCAGCCAAAACATAGCGTGGCGGATCGTCGCGTTTCTTTCATGAGTCTTGTATTCAAAAATTGTCGCTTCATCTCTCCTTAACTTATCGGTGCTGTTGCTAGTTGACGGCAACTGGAATCTTCTATGGAATATAGTGCTGATATAGCGTTAGTAGAGGCGATCTGTGCATAACATATCAGAACGACCAAAGTCCGATGTAGAGCAAACCGTGATCTCTTTTATCGGATGCGCGACGTACTAATTGCCGTTAGAATACACCCAGCCTATTGAAACGACATATATCTCTACAGGGACTGAAGAGTTTAGGTAAAGAGTAATTTATGATACAGTGCATACCTTTGTTACACTGTAAAATAACCTCTCTGCTGTAAGAGAGTTGGCGGTTTTTACATTCTTCATTTTTCGATTCCGGTTACTAGGAGGCTCAAATATTATATTTTTTTCTCCTTTCTGGTTGCTCTTACAGAGAGTGTCATTATTCGAGATTAATAGCACTGGTATACTGTCTGTTTCTAGTGTGAGCCAATTTATGTAGTCTGATGTCTTCTCTATTCTTTTCATTATTCTATCGCCTCCTCGCTGCACACTCTTTATTTTCCATCTTGTTACAACAGCTGGATTCTCTAAAGTTGAACAATAGAAATCTTCTATAACTGCCTGCAACTGGGATAGTCGTTTGCTAAGTGGCTTCCCCAAGTAAAACATTCGAATGTGCTAGGAACTTTGTACGATCACATGAGGTAGATGATGGAAATTACTGCGCTAGAAAATGAGCGTGGCGGTCTTCGAATGTGTACCCGACAGTGCTCACACTACCTGTCGACTTTTCGTTTGTAACCTCGCTATAACAACATTGCAATAGTCGTCTTTAAGAATGGTTTTAACGTCAGTCTGGGGTCGTGTGGGTGGGGGGGGGGCGTGAGATGATGGGCGTCGTTACGACGGTCAAGCTCACAGTCGATGTGCGCGGGTGGAGACTTCAAGTGGCGCGTCGGGGGTCCGCCAGCCTCTCTGGTCGATCTATCGGAGCGTGGAAAGTTATGGTGTATAAAACTGTGGCCACTTCTACGCTTGTGCTATCAACCCACAACGGTACCCTCCCTGCCATGAGTAGAACTCAGTCTGGAGCGTGGGCCACTGATGAAGAGGGCGATACCTCCGAAGCACGTGCATGGCTCTGACCTAACAACCTCGGTAGGGCTTCAAACATTCTAACAGGCACATCTGCCAATACATTACTGAGGTTATTGAAAAGCTTATTGAATACATCGCAGAGCTCATTGGTAGGCAAAAAATTTGACGCTCAATCGGAAATGGACCCAGTTAAGCTGCCAGCCATGTGTACTTATTCAAATCCAAGAATTCTTGTCTTTGCTGCTCCTTTTTCGCAGTGTTATGACGTTTCAAGTATGCCTAAGAGAACTGAGTGGTAGGCAAAGAATTGTCGGGTTTGAGGTCGCCTTCTGCCTACCACTCAATTCTCTTAGGTATACTTGAAACTACAACATCGCGAAAAAAAGCAATAAAAAACATAAGGATTTTTGGCTAATCGGATAGGTCGTACTGAGTGCAGTTCATCAGCTGGTTTACCAGGGTGAGAATGATAGCAGCTTCCCAGAAACTCCCTTCTGCAAACACGGCTACAACGTCTGTTGTTCATTTTATAAAAATCTATTTGAACTCTGCGACTCGTATATCCCCAAGAAAACGGTACAATACCAAGAGCATACAATTCATAGGATGGTTCGAAAGAAAAGCGAATATAACTGATCACCGAGATTGGAAGGTATCCACTTATCTTTTATTGTTTCATGTTAACTTTTTTGTAAACTATGTCTTGTAACGGTCTAGGTCAAGTTCGCATCCAAATGGGCAATAAGTGACTCATTCCTATGCACATCCGCTGTAGTCCTATCTTATTAAGCCTAGTATTTTAATGGAGCTATAATTCCTTAAAGCACAACTAACCACACTCGTGACCTTGTGGATTTCCAAGGGATATTCGGTGTGGATTTCGGGACAATACATAATGATATCAATGCGCACTACATCTAACAGAAGATTGGCACAGTTTTATGACAAAGCCATCGTAAAGTAGACTTTTCGCCAAGAAGAAATATTTTATGAATAAGCTAATTCAAAAAATGCAGATAACATGGACATTCCCTTATTTTCTTGACCTTTCTAATTGGTAAATCTAACGTAGGATTCTTCACTCACCACCTAATGACATTCAGGGCACAATTCGAGCTTTTTTCTATTTTGATCCTTTTCATCCTCTTGCATTTCTGCTTTCACATCCACAGTGGATCAGCCACACTCAGTCAACAACTATACAAAATGATCACAAAAATTGAAGTCCAATTAACGGTCTAAATTTGTGATATAGATAATCAACAACTACAGCAACGTGAAAGCCTTGTAACCTGGATTTTTTGCAAGATATCCCAAATCTAGTCGCTGGTCAATTCCACTAATCTATAAAACCCGTTCTATCAAATGTTACACTTCGAAAAGGAACTCTATCAATGTAATTTCATATATTGAGTGAATTTGCCCTTTAAAGCTTCTATATCAGTGAATCATTGGACATACACATGTCAAAATTTCCAACTATCGCACATAGGTGTATGCGTTGAGAATTCAGTGAATTTGAAAACCTTTATGGGTTAGTCAACAACTAGAGTCGTCAAATACTATTTGTAAAAAAGGAATAGGCACTTATCAAAACCAACTTTGTCACAAAAGTGCATAAACAAATATTATAACACTGTAAAAGTCACCCAGACTTTTAGTTCTTGCCATATTAACATTGAAAAAATCACATTCTTTCAACCAGATCATTAATATTCCTGCAGGGTGTTATAACTCAAAAACTATTGCTACTGTCTATAAACAACACCTTATAATCTGTGCAATTCTCATAACGAATCGATGCCAACACGAAATGCATTTGGCAAGTACTTCTTTATTTGGCGATCAGTACTTTTCGCGTCGATCTCTTTCCATCAAGTTTTTTGTCAGCAAGATCGCTCGAGACATACAAAGGATGTATAAACTCCTGCAATCATCGCTCAACCATTATAAACATTACAACATACTAAAATTTCTTTAGGTACATTATTTTCGAAGTTTTTCGCAATCACAAAAAATGCGGTCTTCCTCGTAAAAGCCACTCACAAGACCAACAACCTTTCCTTAATGTTCGGCGACTGCTTGTGATAAGGACCAAAAACACTGTAGTATGAGCTTATGAGCTTTACCTCTGGATCCTACATCGGAAGGACAACATTCACCACGCTTGCGATAGACAAAAAACCAGCTGCAGTCCAACTAAAATTTCCAGCCTCCCTCTATATCTGACGATGGGACTACTGATGATCAAGGCCACCAAAAACGACACATTCTACTGGTATCGATCCAAACCCACATTCACGATAGATTTTTGACATTATTCATAATGTCAACCTAAAACACTAGAGCAGTCTCCACAATATTGACACAGAGCGATCCTTTATGCCGAAGACCATATCGAATTTCCACGAGATTGCGTAATGCAATAGGAAGAGGATAGACATAAAGCAACTCATTGAGGAGACCCTTAATATCTACAGATACAGAGTCTACAATTTGTCAATAACGTAGTATTTGTCGTACATTCCGTTGCTTATCCTCTGATCATCACTGTGAATCCACACAATACACCTTTGGTAACTTACTGTGCTTCTGAGATCCACAGTAAAAGATCTCCACTATGATCAAACACCAACTTGAGCAGTTGCGGGGTAGGACTTGTAGCATTCGGTGTTAAGTGATTATAAAAATAAAAACCCTTATGAATAGTATATCACGATAGCCATACATGAAGAAACTACTTTACCCGAATTGTCGCCTTACATAGGTGACAACCTCGGCATTATTCACGTAGAATTTTACTAATTGACCTTTTTTTTTCAAAAAAAAACTTGCAAGAAGTTGGTACTTCTCCTTTGAAAGTCCAGGACTAACGTCCCGGCAATTTCGCTTTCTTCAAAGCTTACACACGATGATATATCATACCATATTAGAATATTCCTTTATTGACAGTGCTACAGTGTTATCAACATCATAGTTAGACACGTTATGATATAGCAGCAGTTCGTCATGACTCTGAAGAAGGCGAAATCGCAGAAACGTTAGCCAACGATTTCAAAGGAAGAAATACCAGCTTTGTGCAAATTTAATCAAAGTAAAGGACATTTCACAATATAAAACGTTAGCGCCATCACAAAGCCGCGAAGATATGTTTTAGCTCTCCCAATTTCCACATTCAAAAAAAATTATTGAAAACAGAAACATTGGAAGAAGAGAACACTAATATCAAGCCCTTTTAGTAGCAAAGATATAGCGGTATTTTGATAAAAGTAAGTGAAATTGCTTTGTGGCGAGCACATCAATCGAGTAGAACTGCTCAGTTGTCTGTTGCGCCGACTCGTTTCGGCCGAACAACGTTTCTAACCGTCAGCAACTACCCCATAACGTCCAGCATCCTTGCCACCCATTCTAACCCGTAAACAGGCAGTATCCTGGAAGCGTATCAACTTTGTAGTAAACTGAAAACAGCAACTGAGATGAAGAATGCTTTTGTTACCTCTTGTTGATTGTTCTCGATAGTTAAGTCAGTGCCTTTCAAGCCCACCTCATGCATCTGCCCACAGTTCTCATTTACAATATTCAAGTAATTTTTTTTGCTGAAAACAGATATTCGGAATAATGGAGATTAGCTGCAAAAGACGGCCACTTACCTCCGTTTTCAAAGTAACGGGTGGACCAGTGAAAATATGCCACCACCTCCAAGCAGGAGGTTCGAACAGCACTGGCGGATGACATGTCTAACAGCCCGGCCATATTTCTTCATAATGGAGTTTTGCCTCCATATCTGCTGGTGAGCGCTGGAAAGAGTGGATAGCAATACTACCAATGTAACATCAATGAAAGTACTGGATTACATGCTTAGAAAGACACACATATTTGCTTTGTTCTATACTGTTTGTGAAGTAACATTTTTGTGTTCACAGAGAACAATAGTTTAACGCGACGCCACCTGCTATGATCGGCCGTTCTCAAAGGGGTTGAGGATTGAAGAGTGTCTCCGTTTCCGCGCAAATAATTAGGAAGCTCTAGTTAGTAAAGTGAGCCCACTCAACTTATTTAAAGCTAATTCGACATCACCTGGGCACCAAGCTTCCTAACAACCTGGGTCGCAAAATCGTGCGAGACTATCTAAGACTATCCAACCTCCTCCAATCTACGTGGGAATGTCCTGGCACAAATGTCTGTATTTTTAAATAGTCTTCACACAGCAGCTGGATTCATTAGCAATTTGAAGACCTTGATCGACTACAGAAGTGAGGAAACGAATCGAACAAAGGAAATGCTAGGGGGACACAATTTGTGATAACGGATCGTGTGGGAGAAAAGAACAAGAGGTTGAAATATATTGATAATTCATTAAGGAATGCAAAAATAGTACCTCACATTCTCAAAATCTCATATGAAATAATCTAACAGTCATTTTAACAGAGCTAAAGCAAGTAAATGGAGAGGAATAATAAATAGACGACTACCTTTACCATCTCCCACAAATACGCCCATCGCCGTTTTAGTGGCCCTAAATACCACAATTTCTGTCGTTTTTCCTCAATGTGACGGAACCAACCAGCGCCCACATCCCCAACACTGTAGATTGGCTTTATATCTGATTCAGCTCCTTCCTTAATAGAAGTACCCATAATAACTATTTTCAATTCATTTGTAGCGCATGCAATGACTTCAAAGCACTTTATTTTCGCTATCTAATTTAATAAACACAATTTTCTTGTCATGCTTTTTACATTCAATCGCTAGGTTCATCTTCTCATATATAAATTCGGCGTCGTCAAAGACAGGTTTTACTTTAGGTATTGATTGTCGCAAACAGTGATAGAAAAACTTATTATAACGAGTTTGTTGAACTCGATGAGCTCTAACAAATGACTCTCTTGATGAGGAGAGTATAAAGATGTCTCTGCTGTATTTGAACATGAAATCTTGACAGCCTTAACGGATTTCCTTGGCACCATAAAGCCACAAAACTGAAAAGTTCTGTGTTTCCAGCTTGTCAGAAGACTATGTCTTCACAGATCTCTTTCATTAACGCGCACAGTGCATGAATTAACCCTTTCGGGACCGTAATCTCCGCTTCTATGCACGTCGTACTTCAGCGTGGGAACGCGTTGAATGTATTATTGTATTATTTCAACTGCATTATTGTGTCATTTTCCTATGTTATGTCAAATGTGAATATACTATTTTGCTATAATACGCTATGTTGCTACTTGCTATAAGCAGGAAAATAAGAAAAGTAATACAACTGAAATAATACATTCAATGTGTTCCTACCCTGTGAGTCAGAGACGCAGAGGAGGCGTGGCAGGTCTTCCGCCGTTGCCACGGTGGAGGGTTATAGATGCGGAGGAAGTGGGACCACGGTTCCCAAGGGTTAATATATCGCAACATTTCGACCGCCAAGAAAATAGATGATTATGAATAATTTCACTTATCAGCGAAAACACCATCTATGTCTGAACTTTTGGTGCTTAGGAAAATTTAAAAAACCGTACTGCAAAAAATCTGCAAACATTGTTAAAGTCTGAAAAATAGCGTATATACTATAAAAAAACAATGTACTATCTAATGATAACTATTGATTTTCAACCAATCTCATGTAGGTGATTCGCCAGATTTTCTCTATATTGTAACTCACTGAGCTGATAAATGTAATGATGGCATGTATATTTTATACGCAGGATTTGAATGATTAACCCAATATGGAGGCCTTTTGAATAACCATGCCAGTTTCAATGTTCCTGATCATCAGGCTATCGAATAAGTACTACACGAAGCCGGAAAGCCATCAACAAACGACCCAAACTGAAAAATGTGTGCCCAGAGTAAAACGTTTACTTATTCTTGCTTCTAGAGCGTATTGAAAAGGCTTTTCAAAATCGATTTGAAGCATTGAAACTGGTGGGATTTTGGCTCTCGAGTGATCACTGAAAGTCTAAAGGAGAAGCAAAAACGGCTCGTCTCAAACGGGTTAACTATAAGCTATCTACTTACCACAGTAAGCTCAAAAGCGTTTCACATTGCGACGTTCGTCTTCAATTAGAGCCATTGCGCTTTCACACATCCGTCTCACATCTCGTGATGACTCTTAAAGAAGGCTTTGATTTTCAGCTCATCAATCAGTGAGTAAATGGGTGTTTGATGGTGAGATTTGATGTTCATAATAGTACACACTGCAAAAAAACATTAAGTATAGTCAAGAATCATAAATACCTTACCAAAAGCATCTGAAACAAGACGCCTCAGTGATAGATTATCGTAACCTCCCGGAAATACTCCGATCGGTAACACACCATTTTCTCTGTATTATAAGCCATAAATACGTGGAAAAAAGCGATATCATTGATTAAAAGACTTTCACTGAGTAGAAAATAAATCCTTTTACCCAGATCATAACCTTCTGGACGGGCTATCATCTCACCGCGGGGTGGCAGCCGCTTCCATGCGTATGGGTGAGGTGCATATACATATTTTCATCTCTCAGCAGGTAGTTCTGACCGATATGAAATACTATATTTAACCCCTTTCGGACCGTGGACTCACGACCTCTCCATTTCTAACCGCCAGCACGCCATTGCTAGGCGCAACAGCCTGCCACATACCGCACAGAGTTGCCAGTTAGAGACGTAGAGGCCGTGAGTCCACGGTCCCGAGAGAGTAAAGCATTTTAGTGATCCTTCTTCACCAGTGTTTTCTACTCACTCAGCGGTTCTCAGTATTTCCCGCATTTGAGTCGCTTTTTCCTCTTCTTCTTCTATGTCGTTAGAATACTCGTTGAGCGTCTCTTGCATTCTCGAGGATAACCTGGTTTGTGGCGTTCAGTAGGTCATTTCGTTGTTGACTGCCGGAGGTGAGGTTCTGCACCATCTGCGCTGCGACGAGCATCACAACCACTCCTCCGCGCCTCTTCCCTGCCCAAATACTGTACTCCTATTTGAAATTTCAATCAAAAGCATGCTTATGTCTACCAAAACCCTAAAACTTTGCTCTTGGCTTCGTCAAGAATAGCTGAGAAAGTATAAATCAGAAACGGGAGGCTTTTTATGGAAGCGGCGAACACTAGGTCGCTGTGATATGGTACTTGATCCCACGTGACGGGCGGCTTCTTCGGGAGTTGGGGAGGGGTTCGGACGGCTATGTAGAGCGCGGCCGGCGAAGAAACGGCAGAGGAAGTACCAACAGCTATTTGTAAATTCATTTATTTTTACTATAAAAGTAATCCCTTTATGGGTCTTCCGTCGCTTTTCTTCGAAAGTTGCGTCCAACTTCCTAAGCATTACTCACGGTAGCGAAAGGATTGACGATTATTGCGATCACAGATGATAAGTGACCATTCGGCACAAAATCGAAAACCTACCTATGCTGTAAAATTCCGGTTACAACCCTTCTCAACGTACCATCTCCACCAACTACATAGATGGCATGGCCTCCTATGTATCTACTGCTGCTGTTAATGCTTCCATCTGGCTTTCACTGTCTGACTATAAAAAACCCATTTTCAGAACGAAGTGAAAAAAAATGCATCGAAGACCTATTTTAGGTTTTCTTCGATTATCCAAGGATGAATGGGACCTCTTCAAGAAAATGGCGGAAATTAATGAGAAAGGATCTTTTTTCGCTGAACAAAGACCCTCAACTGCACTTTTAGTAATCATTCGAAAGCTTAACCTCTTGTTACTGTGCCATGTGGCCGCTTTCTTTCGGAAAAACCCCTTTGTAAACGCTGCAGCTGAAAGAAAACACTTGTGTTTCTCATAAGTGCTTTTCTCGAAGGACAGAGCTCATCCTTTAAACCATTGGTAATCTTTCGATAGCGTAAGATTGAACGATTACAACGCTGTACTTATTTTCTGAAAAGACTGTTTCTCTGTAGTGTAGCAGAAAAAAAAAGATTGAATCACATTCGCGGGTGTGTGTTTTTGGTTAATCTACGGGCTGGGTGGGGAGGAGGTGCTGCTGCGGCTTCAACACACTGCGATCGATCAATGGCGCTAATGCGTGACACATGTGAGACGCAAATTTGTTATTCAAATAGGAATTTATTCTCCGCTTTGGAAGTAACTCCAGATAATATGTATCACTCTGATGCCAAAAAATTTCCTCCATAACGTTCACATGCTTTTTGTGCTTTCAACGAATACAGTAAATTGCGCGACCGATGTAAGACATAATTTATTTTGAATTTTACAGCGTTATAAAAGTTTTTCGAAAAAAAAACAGCCACACAGCGCAGTAGGCAGAGGTTTGAGCTCTAAAATGATTACTAATACTCTTATGAAAAATTCTTGTCTAACGAAAAAGATCATTTTTTCATTTGTCCCCGGATACGCGAAAAGAACCCTTATGTCTTTTAGCTGATGCGACGTTAGTAGTTCTCCAGAACGCTTAATAGGTCAGCTTAGGGTCTGTACTGCTATTCGTGCAAATTTAACAAGAACAACATATACCAACTCCGCATCAGCTAAAAAAGATAATTTTCTGATATTTACACATGCTAACTTTGATGGCGAAGGTAATTGCGAGATGGTCTTTCAATTACTAAAAACTTCAAATCATTGAATTACTGTAGTGCAAGAAACATTTCAAACGCTTTCGGATCTAAATAGCATGGTCAGATAAGGAGTCTATTGTTTACCAACTGCATCTAAAAACGCGATCAAGATGATGAGTGTTGTCAACATCGCCTACTCGTTCAATTGGCCCAAGGGACACGAGCAATTTTTCGTTGTCTACGAATTTCATAATTTTTACGATAAACTGAAATAATTTATAAGTAGGAAACTTGCAGGATTTCTAACATGTCAGGGCTATAGAAAAAACTTTGTTTTGACGTTTTATGGGTATGAAAGACATGTGTACGGATTTATTACGTGTTCCTATAGTCCGTCGAACAAACACACTCCTACCAGCATTAAATCCTTTGCGGACGGTGAGGTAAATGACCCTCACTAGCAGCTTATTGCGATTCTTTCTCGTTGTTTCTAATATTTGTATAGTCGACAGCACAATCGTTGTAACATCACAAGAATTAAAATAAATTTAGTTTTTGAGCAAAATCGGTTACAAAATAACTTTTTTTTGACAATCAAGGGTAGGGAACGCCTTTTGACTTTACTTCTTCTGTTTTGATTGCTCCTTATTAGCTATAAGACGAATATAGAATGAGATGCAAAATTTCTACAATTTAAGTAACTGAAAGCGGACACTACACGGTAAGCAACTTGATGGTGATTGTAGTGGTGTTGCACATCCCGAATGATTAAAACACAATTCCATCTACAGCCTGAAGATCAAAGTTTTGCATATCGTTCACCATCTTCGTATATTATTGTGACATCATAACACTCCTTCAGGAGCGGTAAAACAAAAATTCCTTAACATCCCTACAGCATATTTCAAGCCTTTCATGAGGTCTGTTATGGCATTTGCTAGACGTAGGTTTCGGCCTTCTGGCCTCATCAAGTAACACGGCGGCTTTCGGTTCAGCCAATCCCCTGTAAGCAAATATACCCTACATATAAGGAAATCGACTTACAAAGATTTGCTGTCACTGCAGTGTAGGTTGCTCTTTCAACTTCGCAGACAGTGTAACTAATTCGATGTCAATTCCCTTATTCCGTTGACAAAGACATGAGTTCTTTTTAGCTCAAGCTGCACGCCATCTCAGAGTACGTATTGACACGCCTGCTGAACAGATGTGGTATTTATTTGATGAACTTAATCGATTACTCTTATTCTTGCTTCAAACCTTTAATTATTATCACAACACCGACAATTAGCAGATTCACAATCCTTCACAAAAAATTCATATTTATTGGCAGCATGCAATTTATAACAAGCTCTCTTAGTAGTATGCATGGAAACTTCTGAAAAGGGACTAACTGAACAAATCATTTTTGTCTTATTCATTGAGAGCATTAGCGTCGTTTCCATTAGCGATAATCTTATTAAGGTCTCAACAGTCTCACTCTATCAAATTATTATGACAATTCAATCATTTGGATACGTTTATTTGTAGACTTCATTATAAACTAACACATTACCATTGCAGCTTGTCACGCGACAACGTCGTGTGGCGCTTCGACTTTAACATCGTAGTCAAGAGGTTATATGTAGTGGCACAAAGGATTGACTGAACCGAAAGAGACAGTGATATTGATGGGCACAAAAGGCCGAAACGTACGTCTAGGAAACGTAGTCAGGTACAAGTGCCAAAACAGATATCATGAGAGGCTTTAATATGGTGACGGGACGTATTGATTTTGAGCGAGATCTTAAAAACACGAATATAAAGGAATTTCTGAGCACCGTAGTAATTCTAATGCTTACGTGTACCACATTAACTAACGTTCATACTGTTAAAAAGGGCTCAATGGCAAATTCACGTTCTCAGATAACATTAATAAAATCTTTGTTATCTAAGGAGGAAAGGGAGGATCCGTGGAGTCATTGGAGTGGAATGGAGTCATTCTACAAATCACAGAATAGAACTTAAGGTGGGACTGGTAAAGTTTATTCCGAGCTGATAATCACTAAAGGCAGTAACGTGACTTAAGATTTTGTAGACGATGGAAGCTGATTATTTTGGTACCTCATAAAAATCCACGCTAATTTTAGCACATCACAGTACATAACAAATGCTTCAGAATAAACAGGTATGACAATTCTTCTGATTCTCACATTGATATACATTCTATTATGAGCTGAAGAAGAGAAAATAGAACAACGATAATAGACTTTGATGACGTCCACTTGAATACCTGCCAAATGTAACAATGGCAAAGCATTTTTGACAAAGTCGTCATAAGAAGATCGCTCGTTAGCTGCATTGTTGACAAGAAAAGTAACTTGGCGAGGTTTTTCTTCCGCTGAAAATCATGACTATAGCCATCTAACAGTAAGAAATCTGGCCAATGTAGAGCATCATGGTTCTCGTTTCTGACCAAGTGTCTGGCACATTACACGTACTTGCCGTTCAGTGAGCTAAAATTTTGCTTGAAGAAAAAAGTGAGTAAATTTGTTGGCATAAACATTGTTTGTTGGCTTTGAGTAGTAGAGCATGGAGGGATGTCAACAACGAGAGACAGCAAAGAGGTGGCCTCGGCATGTAATGGTAGCAAACGCCCTCACTATGAAAGAACGCGGGTTCGACTTTCGGGTGAGGTTGCAAATTTTGCATAGTGCTTATCATCGTTCGAAGCTGTTTTAGGGTCTACTCACCAGATACTGTAGCTCTTCCGCATTCTCGAGCTTTCAGAGCGTACGCATTTCGAATTTGCCATTCCTAAAATATAGTCAGCATTTGAATTAATTTTTAAAACCAAAAAAGTTTAAAGTGGACCCTTTTGGTCATCTCAGAACACCCCATGAATATAATCAACAATGTATAAATCTCATTCGAAAGTAATTGAAACAAGCAGAACTGCCGCCAGTTTGACAAAAATTTGGCCAAAATTGAAGAGCATTCCGCTGGTCTTGTGAATACTGTTTCTTTAAAGCAGTCCATTGAAATACCAATTCGTAGCTCTCTGAAACTTACGATAAAAGTCTTCCACTAATATGGGGCAGCAAAACGAATAAAATGCCTTTACCCCAAGTTTAAGCCGGGATTCGCAATCTACATTCTAGGTAAAGGCACTAGGTTACTCCCAACAATCACCAATTTTCGACCTCCTTCAAGGTTTACATGTTATATTAATTTCCATATGATATTCTCTTCATGAAAAAAATAGAAAGATTCATACGCGTTGTTGACGATGTTGGAACTTTTAACACCTAGGGAAGTGATAACTCTTCAGTAAATAGAAGACTTGTTGAATTGGGAACGTGAATTTTCTACAGAAGAGGCTTTGCTCTACCTAATGTAGAACGAACGAGATCTGTTACTGAATCACTATCATGGCAAGTGACGATAGTACTCTCATCTTTGTTTAATTAGCGTAGTTAGCCGGCATCTCTACACTTCCCAAAGGCACTCTCCGGAGTCTTTCTCGAATTTCCTTCAAGTATTTCCCGCCTGTACTTTCACTAGAATCAAACTCCACTTATTTTCTGTGGTCGTCGATAGGCTCTTCGATATTCTTAGCCAAACGATTGAGAACAGTTCAGTTCAACTATTATGTCCTCTACTAAGCAACTAGTAATTTTCAGACTTTGATTTGACATAAAATGTTCTTGTAGATGGGATTCGTTTACCCTAAACCAGATTTATTTCTTCAACGATGTCAGAACATTCTTGGCAGTTTATATCTGGACCAAATATTTGCATCATGAAGGTGATGATCGGATTTAATGCTGAACAATGAGTCCAGAACTCCGGAGGTTTCAAGCAACATCATCTATTTCTGAGGACACAATCGATCCTTTGCATTCGATCCATTTCTCAAATGTTGCAATCCTGCACGCACTTTTATTTCGTATTGATGCATTAAACTCCCGAAGGATGAATATTGCAGAAACCATCAATATTGTCACTTTATCGAACTGCGAACAAGACGCATCTAATTTGTGAGCGCATGTGGCGTGGTTTAGAGCTGCTCTGCGACGCACACATGGACGATGGTTCAATCCCGCGCTAACGTCTCACCAAGCCTTCCATGGTTGCGGGGATGATTGATGATAGGCTTGTCTTAGAGATTAACAATATTGACTTGACGAATCATTGAGCCACCGCGAGTCATTATGAACGACAAAAATGCACTCTCTCACCTCAGACGATGTAGGCGAAGATGAGTTATAATCCATCTCTCTAGGATTGATCAACGGCGAGAGCCTCGTCCTTTGTTATCCTTCGTCTAGTTCCTACTCATCAGCTGCATCGGTTAGTGATAAATAGTGGTCCTGATCTTCTTATAGCTCGTGATAAGCGAGATCAGTGATTAAGCCACGAGCTAAGAAACGTAGCACGCCGCGCGACGCCACGTCGATCGAGATTTGTTTGTGTACAAACTCTGTAGTGGATTATCTTGTATAACGGTTACGAAATCTCTCGTGATTTATGTCCTTTCTGCAAATAATTCTTAAACATCATTTGGACAGTCTCGTTTGAAGATTTTTTGCTTCATAAGCGATTAATTAGACTTAATAAGTATCCTAGATTCAGAATCAATTCCGAAATTTCTGCTCACATCAACGATCTAGAGCAAATACAAAGATTCCCGACTAAAAAAGGAAACGGTTGCGTTCAGTGCAGTTCCGACATTTTCGCCATTGAATAACAGTAGCATCCGTTCTCCAGCCTTAAAACTGCTTGTATAATGCGTTTGATTACATTTCAAATTTCGAATAGCCTTTTACTGACAACTTTACCTCTATCAATTTTTAAAATGTTTTAGAAAACTTCTCTTTTGCTGTGAGAGTCTCACTTCAGTTGTGAA
This sequence comes from Parelaphostrongylus tenuis, assembly GCA_019055375.1. Lineage (NCBI taxonomy): Eukaryota > Metazoa > Nematoda > Chromadorea > Rhabditida > Metastrongylidae > Parelaphostrongylus > Parelaphostrongylus tenuis. Next base: position 17,442 of record JAHQIW010004685.1, read on the forward strand.
CGACGAAGTATTTGGTGTAAAACGCTCCACTTATTTCCAAAATGTTTGTGAGAATTCTCTGATTTAGATTTTGGTAAAATTATTCAATCTTGTTTGCGTGTATAACGGCAATGAGTGATATACAAAGCATTCAACATCGGGATCCGTGTCAAAAAAGCGCAAAAAGAGTTGAAATATGTTTAATTTCTAAGGTTGTCTAGGTTTTACTCGAAAATACGGATTGCTAGGACGTATGGGCGTTTTACTTACTAAGAATACCTATTGGAACTTTCTTCACACTGTCTTATTTTTCTGTTATAATGAAGTGCTCCGACCATCTAAATTTTATATATTTTTATATACAATATATATAAATGTAATATATGAATATATAAACTATACATACAACATACAATTGTCAAGAGAACCCGCTCTGAGTTTTAAAACTTGCTATGAACTCCGGAAGCTAGGCGCATTTTTATCTTTGTTGGCACTGCTCACTAAGAAGCTTTACTCGTGAGTAAATCTTTCAACAAAAGCCAAACATTATAGAACATGCATCTCTTGATTTCTGTAGTTCTATCACAGTATCGTCAAAAACAGTGTGAAAAATTAACTGGAATGCACAACATCCCAGACAAGTAGCCTGCATGTCGATATGTAGAGTTTTCTAGCATGAGTGGGCGTTCATTCTAATAGCAATACGTTGTAGAAGCTCCTCAAATAGTGATCTACTTTTTCGTAGCAATAAAGTTTTTTTAGAGAATTTCACTGTGTAACTGCCAGTAAAGGACTCTGGGTAATTTAAATACGGGGCTGATCAGACCGATAGTAAAACGTTTTGTTCTTTCAGTTGGTCAAAATCTTTTCATGAAACAAACTTCCTATTGAAATCATCATTATTTGAACTATCAAATGATCATAAGAACGTGGGTAGACTAGGAAAAAAAGCCTTGACAGTTGTTGAAAATGAATTCCACTTTGCAAGAGAGTTTTTTCTCAAGGAAAGAAAATATCTATTTCTTGGTGAGTCGAGCGAGCAAACTTCCATTTTTCCCTATTGTGTGCAAGAATAGCTCAATAGGTCTTCTTCGCTCTAGGAATTCGTTTGAGCATCATGTCTTTCATTGAGGCTTTTTGTGAAGAAATTGGACCATTGGGTTGGTGGTCCTTCTGTAGAGCGCCTGATATCCCGAGGAATCCAGTCGGTAATGGCTCTCGTCCATCGGTTGTCGTTTAAGCACATCACGTGTCCGGCTCACCTTATTTACTGAAAGCACCTGTATAAAAGTTTACTTTGTGATATTCCATCTCTTTGTAGTTATTTAGTGCCTCTAACATATAAACTTTACTTATAAGAACCGATAATCCTTATGCGATGATCAAGTGACTGAAGAACTACTTTAAATTCTAAGCACAATCATCTTTTCGCTCTTATACCGTTCTGAAAAGTTTGCCAAAATATAGCAGAAAGCCGTCTACAACCCCAAATTGGGCAAACAAATCAAATTTTGTGCAAAACATGATTTCACTTTTGCTGCTTCAAACAATAAGGAGGGTCTTTTGATAACATAGCACACTATTTGAGCTGCCAGGATTTGAGCATTTCATTGATTAGTGAAACATCATGGAAAAGTCCATGTCCAATAAAGAGGCTATCAAACAGTAGCGGGTCAGCAGGGATACACGCCATCCCGAGTTGGTTAGACAGAATAAAGACCACTACAATCAACGCTATAGACTATAGAGGATGAAGAAACTTCGTAGCCCGCCAACTACCACTTTTTCAAGTGTCTCGACATCTTATTGCCAGAGAAAACGCTCATCCAACAGACAGAATGCAGAAAGCCCTTTCCAAGAGTTCGTTGAACCCGAGCTATCTGTTTAAATGACCAGAAATCAGCAAACTACTTCTCAGCGGCTAATATGTGTTGATTGTAATGGTTCCTATTTTCACTGATGAAGATGTATCTGTTCCTAGTTATACTAATGTAAAATTTTCTGCTTAGAACCACAGTTACTTTTAAACTGACCTCATGTCAGCCAGGCCGAACCAACGCTGACCGGTCGATAACATTTCTGAGAGGATAGGTTTCCGATCAAGTTAGACTAGAACGATGTTTGTGAAGAACGCATTGATTCTGAATGCCTATTCACCCTTAACAAAATCAGTGTCGCCGAAAGATTCAAATACGTGCGCTCAGTCTGCAAAGTCAATATGATGAACAATCAAGATTTAGAGCTGGGCAAGAGTAAGCAAGCCACTTGGAGAGCGTTTGAGAACATTGACGTTGTAAAAAGTGCAAAGAACATCCAACTCTATAGCGAACCTTCATTTGACCAGCGATTACCGTTGCCTCCACAAATGTTCCAGGGAACTACACGCTACGCGCGCAAGATGTAAGAACATTTGCAGTTATGAAACGCGGAAACGAAAGGTCGATGCAAAGAGTGTTCCGCTCCTCTCAAATGGGAGAAGAGAACCGAGAATCTGACATGTGGCAACGATCGGAAATTGACTGCGCCGTTCTGCACACCAGGATTTTAGCGATCCTTAAGCTGGACACATAATACGCTTTGATGACAGCCGATGGACGATAGAGGTAAACCGGGAGAATCCTATGAAATGTCCAACACGCAATATGAAGGAGACCTGATACAGTTTAACTTTTTCACCAAAAACCTATAAGAAGGACATGATGCCAAGCAATCCCTTCAATGAGGACGACTTACTGAGGATGTTTGATGTATTAGAAGACTATGGAAAGTACCGCTCTAGTCACTAGACAATTAGTGGACAACAGATTGTACTGGTAATGGCATTCCACACAAAGACGTCTTGAAATTCGCGGATCTATGACAAAATCGTATTGAAAGTGCACAGAGAATACTGTAGCGAAATTGTTCGTTTTTCAGCAATTCAATCAAAACGATGCGGAAGTATCAAAGACGGAACGGCTGTAAACGCAATAGCTTATTCAGCTTCAATCACGGCTCGTAAAATTCATAAACAAGGGTCTATGATAATACAGCGCTGACGATGCTTTCGTTTTGTGATTCGCGAAATAGTTGGGACAAAATTCATTACATTCCAAGTTGCAGGCTCTTCGGAAACACTTTGGAATTGAGTAAAATTTTCTGGTTCGAGTACTTTGTCTTTTACTATTGGGATGCGACTTCCACAGCGAAAGGATGTTATCTCAAAATATTTCCCACTACGTTCGGAAAGAACGTTCTGGGGCACTTTACAAGCGCACTATAACCCCATGCATATCATGGAAATATTACACTTTTTGATGTGTTGTGGGATTTTCACGTCATGATCCTAGATATTTTTCGTCTTTATTTTCACTTTGTTACAATCCTCCCTGTCTAACGAGACAATCGCAGTTCGTGTCTTATTGCGTCATCATTGAAGAAGGGATTTCACGAGCTACAGTCGATGAAATCAACGAAGTTGAAGGGAAGGCACAGCAAGCAAATTTGCTGCCGAGCGGTGGTTTCAACGCTCCGGTTCCGTAGATCGTGACATCAAAGACAAGCCTAGTTCAGAACGTTCGACAAAGTATGAGTCGTTCGATGAAGCTTAAGATGCATGTTAGAGTTCTTTAGATTGAAGTCGAAGGATTTATCGACATCGACGAGCCGAGATTTAGCGGACCGGCGGCAGAAAGTCGTGGAAACGATTGCCCTTATTTTGAAGAATAGTTATTATTGCTCTCATTTGGAATTCTTGCGTGAATTTTTGAATTTTTACAAGTGTACCAAAACTTTTTTCCCAACCCAAAAATTTGTTGAAGATGCAGCGATTAGTAGAGAGCTCTTCAAAATTCAGAATCTAGGCAACCGTATGCTCCTCAGCAATTCAGTGATCATGAGGACGTGTAATACTTATTCAACTGAGAAAATGTCGGAATGGCATCAGTAGTGTCTGCCTTGTGGCGTTATTGTCGTCCTAGACACCTTCAGGTCTTCAAACTTCGAAAACTGACTGAGTCGTATCCATCACTTAGTATAGTATAGGAAATTTCAAACCTTAAAATCGATTTTTCAGAAACATTACAAAATGTAGAGACCACTGAAGGGAATGTAACCACTACAACAACACATAAGATTTCACTGTATGAAATTTACAACAAGAAAATTTGTTTTGTCTGAACATGGTGCGGAATTTGCAGAAGGACGGCGTTCTGTAAACATCTACTTTGGAACGTTGGAAAGATGAACAGGGTGTGTAATGCTTAGCATTACATGACCTGCGTTCTCAAACATCGTCTCCTGTGCATTCCCATTCCAATATATTGGCGATTTCAACGAAGTAAATTATTTTCCTATCTTCTTGCACTATTTGATGCCTTCATGCAGCTGTTTAATCTAAGATTGCAATCCTAACACGATTTTTCGTAACATCCTCATACTGGTGAATTTTTGGTAATACTGATTACACACTTATCTCTCAGCCATACTATTGAAATTCTCTAGAGCTACTCATTTTGGCTAATATTTGATCATTCGGATAAAACTGTAATTTATAAGCGTGCTAAATCTTAGAGGCTAACAAGAGCATCAAGTATCGCAAACGCAGTTTCTGTTTGAGAATTTGTCACCGAAAAGTTTCGCAATCACAATTATGCCTCGTTTTTATTAGTCGATATATTCCTTGGAAGACGTTTTTCAGAAATGCAGTTGTGATTCAGGCGCTTTGTCGATTGTCGCAGCATTTAAGTAAGAAGGCGGGAGCAGAATATAAGCCGTGTAAATTGAGAAATTGGCCCATTCACCAGAATTTTAATTTAACTCGTCGCTCCCACGCAGTCCATTTTCATGCAAGATCTGGCAGAGATCTTCTCACCTCCATGACTGGTTTGTGAGCATCGCATAAGCACTTTGTGTCACGCAATACGCTTTCAAAGACTTTCTTCTGAATTAAGCGAGTTAAAGATCTTCTGAAGCACTTGAAGATCAGCCAACGCCACGTCACCCATTGCATAGGTGCCGAGTGCCGAATCTGTTGTTATCTCGTGGATGATCTGACACAAAAGATGTAGACATAGTCTTAATTCAGTCTATAATACTTAATCTACTTTAGGAAGATGATTGTTCTTGCAAACAAGCAGGACCTTCGAGCGCTCCATTTACGATTTTGCTGCTAGTCTCAATCTCAACCGTGTTTGGATGTGGAGTGATTCCTGGTGGTCAAAGTAATGAACAGGAATTAATATGGTGCTGCAAATATTCCCATTCTTAGATGGTTAAGAACTCTAATCAGAATGAGCATGCCTAGCACTCCATCACTGCTTAATTGTTGTCGCAGTCTGCGTTACCTATAGGCAGGGTTTTGAAATCTATATAAAAAGTTCTATATAAGAAGAAAGATATAACTAAGATGTTTTTCACTGCAGTGACTTTTATGATTTAGCTAACACCAGGAGTTTATAACTGACCTTCAATGGGCTAACGTTTGGAGTCTTCGTCTTCTCTGAGCCCATGGTTAGATTCGATTGTCCACTGTCGTTCGTCCTCGTTGTGGTCTTCGCCTTCGTTGTTGTGCACGTCCAATTTTCTTCAAAGGAACATCGCTGAATGAAGATTTCACTAGCGATGTTATCGTATAGAAGATGATTGCTATACAATTTGCCAAACGCTTACTGAAGCAAATATCGTCTGAAGCCTTTTCAAAGTCGAGGGAATGCGATTACATAGATAAAAAGGATGAAGATAAAGCTCTCGGCGTTGATCAATCCCTGAGGGATGCGCCATTCAATTGTCTTCGATTTCTAACTTCGTTTGAGGTGATCTGAATGCATATCTGGCCTTTACAATGACTCGCGGTGGCGTCCCGCTGACCCGAGTCAGTGCAGCTTATCCTCCCGGACAAGTCTGAGACCAGTCTGTACCGATTTACCGACCCGGATGGATGGATGGCTTGGTGAGCCATGAGCGCGAGATCGAACCAAAGACCTCGAGTGCGACGCAGAACACAACAAACAGCTGCGCCACACACGCTCATCGTCTACGGTTATATACATATTCATCTTCAATCAGCCGTTCAGAAATGTCACTTCAGACCATCGATATGTTCTGAAAGATTGCCGAAATGTACATAAGCCAGTGAAATGCTAAACTTCGAAAAGGCTTAAAACAGTTCTCAGAATAGATCGATGTTCTCAAACGAAATTTCTAAAACAGTCTATTGACTAATACTCGGAATTAATAGTATTTCAATGCATTTCGCATTGTTATGATGTTTTATAGATACCTAAGAGAATTGAGTGGTCTATTGAGAAACATTATTCATAAGAAAACTCTACATCAATGAACATTGTCGAGTGAGGATTTCCATTCGGGCGGTGCTCCACCGAAAAAGGGTCGACTTGAACGACAACGAAAACGAATACTTGTGGACGATCGACTCGAATTATCGGCTCTGAAGAAACGAAGACGTCGAGTTATCGGCCGAATAAAGTTTATTTTTCAACCACGTGGTGTTATCTGAATTATAGAAGAAAGTGTTATTGAATTAATAATGGCGAGGAGAGCCGGTTTTCGAAGTACTTGATGATTTAATTTACAACCACTCATTACAAAACTGTGAAATTTTGTTGCAGCGAGCACTAGGACTTTCACAGCCAGCGGGCCCAGCAACTTACCTGTTATCGCGGTTTACACAAATAACAATCAATCCTTGCCTATTCCCTGGTATTGCAACCAGCAAGGAAGCTGTTCAGGCATTAGCACAACGTTTTGCAATGCAAACAGTAAGTTTACAACTTAGGCATTTCATTCTTTTTCGTGAATTCTGAGAACACGTAAGAGATTAGCCTCATTTTTCACAAACCTTCAGCCTCCTGAGTTTACTTTACTTGCAAAGCTTCACTTATGCCAAATGAAAACACTTCCAATCCACTCTTCGGAATAGTGAAGAAATTTACTTTTAGGTCATCGATGTTCTCGAAATTGAAGGTCGGAGAGCACTCTTACCTGATTTTGTGATCTCCAACATTCTGGGTCAACTTCAAGTTAATACCACTTACGAACCATTGCTATGTCCGAACTTTCTCCCACCAGAAGGTAAGCGTAGGTCATCAGTGTTGGACATGCATTTAGCAAATTTTAATCCGAACTATAAGGGGCATTCAAGAAGCAGAGCTATAATTATTTCTTTTTTCTGCAAACAAAGATATGTTTATAAACTTATTATAAAATATCTCAGAGTTTGAGGAAAACTATCATGGAGCCATCACATCAATTCTTTCAACTGAGATATCTTTTCAAATGTTAACATATTTTAT